>LRSR01000274.1:0-29900 GCA_001579985.1 Hypsibius dujardini
TTTAATTAAGGCTACGGAGGAGGCTACATTCTGACCAACAATCTAGTCGGTCTTCTTGCTGAAGCAGCTAAAGGTGTGCCATATTACTGGATTGATGGTAAGGCGAGAAACTTATTAATGCCATCTAGAATCATCAATAAAGGTTTCTGTTTAATAAATAATTCCGTAGATGTCTTTGTTACTGGTTTCACGGCCCGCCAAGTCCCAAATGTCAAACATCTCCAGCTGCCAGGCCAAAATCCCATAAAAGGTACTAGAAGAAAATCGATTTGCCGGGTATTTCCTTTCCTTGATTGTCGTAAGAATTACTAGTATGAGATACTGATTACACAGGTTTCAAGTGTGATCCACAGTGCCGGAAGAAGAATGGACGCTGGTTTATCCACACCCTTCAGGTACTCTACTCTACCTGTGACTTATTTCTCATTGACCAAGCCTTTTTTGCACGGCAGAGGGTAGATTTGTTAGAGTCATACTTCCGACCGCTGAAAAAGGAGGGTCTCATTGTGGACAAGGTAGTCAGCAGTTGCGATATCACAACACCTGCCGGGAAAGGGAATAAAGCCACAAGTACATCCAAGTTTAAGCAGCTTCCTCCGAGACCGGTCAAGAGCAAGACCATCACGGGTTAATTATCACGACGTACAGCTACACAGTACCTGGATGGAGGACAGCCATTCAAGAGACATCTCATTTTGTGCAGTATTAGTGCCCTCTCTATAAGACCATTATATAAACAACAGTAGAAATGTATTTACCGGTCATGCCGTGTGAAAGAAGAAGCAAATCAACTAATTGAAATGAGATAATTTAAGTTGATTTGCAACTGCAAGGTCATTGGACAGAGGATATCTATAGTAGCTCGAGAGGAAGATACTCGAGTGCAAGGGCGGTCGACAAGTGTCTACTTGTCAGAGCAAGGTCACTTATAACTCATGTAAAAGAATAGACATCCAACCATCATCATGGACATACCGTAGATAGTCACTTTGATTTTGTGTAACGTTTGAGCCGTTTGGGATAGTTTGTATATGAAAAAAGTGTTTACCATGCCTTTGGTAGTGTCTTGTCTCCTTGTTGGCTTCACCATCACCACCGTCAACATGCTTATATTCCCAGGTATACCACATTCAACACTATTATTATATTCCTCCTGGGTACGTTAGATCTATGTGTTGTTTAAGGGGTTTCGGCTGGAATAGACTGCGGTATTGCCGGACAATGCCCAAACATTCTCAGCGATTCCACCAAAAAATACTGCTGCAGAACGGAAGGCGTGGCAGTAAGCTTGCTTCTTTGTGTTCTCATCCTTTTTGATAAGTTCCTTATACGATAATCCCGTTGGCTATTTATCCCAAGATTGGTTACTGTTGCGATGCGAACGATTACGCCAAGTTCCCTTTCGACGGACCAACAAAGGATTTCAACCCACAGTCGAGTAAGTAACTTGTAACTAATATGAATGAATGAAGACCAGAGAGTTGAGATTGCGTTTTGATCCTTCCTGACAGATAGTGTTGGAGGAGGAGAAACTCCCTCAGCAGTCACCAACAAAAGCAACGAGAGCAAGATTCCACTGGAAATTGTGCAGTCACAGTATCGTCAAGGGCCGCGTCAAGTCCTCACCGACACCATCATTGAGGCTAAACTCCGCAAGAACCTTACCTTTGAACAGATTGCTCAAGGTACAGGGTTGAGTTTGGTCTACGTCACATCTGCGCTGCTTGGTCAACATCCCCTACCGGCAAAAGCTGCCAAGATCGTGGGTCAACAACTGGGCCTGAGCAAGCAAGACTGCAAACTCTTACAAACCATTCCACAACGAAGAGCTGGAGGAGGACCAAGTGACCCAACTATTGCTCGCTTCTCCGAGATGATTCACCTCTACGAACGGACATTGAAGGTTCTCGTTCATGAACAGTTTGGCGATGGGGTTGTCAGTGCAGTCAACTTCAAAATTAACCTCACCAAGGTCCCCGATCCGGAAGGTGGTCATCGTGCCATCATCACTCTTGACGGAAAGTTCCAGCCTTTTAAGCCATTTAAATAATAGACTTGATTATTAGTGCCTTTTTAATAAGAAACGACCATGTGTTTGCGCTGTTACATTTGTTAACCTTTCGCAAACTGGTCGGAGATGGAGCTGGGCTCTTTAAACCCAGTATCCATAATCACGCTATGCATAATGCGCTACGGTGAGTTGTACATTTAAAAGACATGCTGGTATAGAAATGCGTTCATTAAGGTGACGTTATGTAATACGTACTTTTACTAGGGTCTGTTCGGAGGGATACATAACCTTAATTCTTATCCTTAAGTCCTTGTGACGTCACGTAAAGGGGCGGGGTATCGACTTAAGGTATGAGTTACGATAACTCTCATCCTTAAAAATCAAGTTTAAGAAAATGCTCCGTTGAAATCGTTTACATAAATCTCCGCTGCCAATGAACTTTACGACGAAACATAGTTGGGAAAGAAATTTCATTTTGTCATTTTCTTGTGCTATTGGGAATGGGAACGTTCTGATTCTCATTCAGCGGTTTATTTTCTGGGGGCACTTTCTCAACGTTGGATAGCCGCTCCGCGAACGGTAGCGGGCGTCCGCTCCGCCGCATTGCGGAATTTTAAACTGGCTGTGTTGTCGAAAATCCTTGTATGCTTGGAGTGATTTCATATCTGGATTCAGAATAATAATAAAGCAGGGAAAAACTGGGATATTTTTGTGACACGTCGTTATTGTGCCGCGTAAAATAGCAACTAATTTGTCGTAATTGTAAGGTCTCCTTGATACATCCTTAGGGTGATACAGACACTCCCTTTCGGAAAGAGTCTTGATTAAATGACCTACACGCCTAGCCACGGACTGACGTACCCGGATAGTTTGCAGGTTTGGCTGTTATCATGTCATCAATCCATATCACAGTGTCACTCCTTTTTACCGGTCAGGCACACTCCACCAAAAGAAATCCAAAGTTTACAAACCACTTTCAAAATAATCACAAACAAAAGGTCCAATTTTTGTTGATCAATTTGTCACAATGCATTTTGGCCCCCTTTTCCCTCCCCTCAACGGCCCTATCATGAGGGGTTCTGGTTCGGACTTGTAAGGACCCTAAGTACTGGTGGTTTATTAGTCTCGAAGAGTGAAACATACTCTGTAGATAAAGGTAGTACTGAACTTGCGAGGTTTTGTAGTTGATGCTGTTTCCACCCAGCGGGATGGTGGTCCCTGAAAGATTGCGACAGTTGCATAATGCCTGGTTGTTGGTCAAGAGGTTTTATGCTCCACTGACATTGCACAACCCCTTGAACTCCCTTTTGAAAGAGTTCATTGCTGGTCAAGTAGAATACCTCAAATTGTAAAAAAAACCCAAGGAATTAAAAATGCATAAAGGAGTAAGTGTGCGTTGATTATAACGGGATTAATAGAGGCAAAACTGTTTAGGATCCACCGGACGGATGGTCAGCTCAACGCCCAAATTGACGGATAATTCTTTCGCAAAAGAGACTATTGATACGTTAGCCGGATAAAGAGGCAATGCCACAAAAGGGAGAGAAAGAGGGTTGCACACACCGCAGAGTCAGTGGTTTCTTATTTGAGGTTAATATTTTCATACAAAACCTCGGAATTATTAGAAAATAAAGACAATAAGATGAAGCATGCGCAGCATAATATTTCTATTAAAAATGACAGTGACCTGAAATGTTAAGTACTACGAAGATTCCTCCCTCTAATTGGTAATCAGTGGATGTTACCGTTCCTTGAGGGATTATTTTGGATTCTTGCCAAGGCAATCGGAACAACAACAGCTCGCAAACGATTATAGCAAGGGAAGAAGACAATCCTCCGAAAATCAGGCCAAAACAGCAGGTAGAGCAGGAGTGAGGTGCAGTGCTGCAAAAGATTCACAATCATCACACTACTTCGTATATGAAAAGCGATGGAATCCTGGAGGAAGAAGCCAATCATTGAGGGAACGTTGGCGATGATTGTGAAAGAAACGACAGCCATGCTCGCCAAAAGAGAACTCCAAAGAATGCTAAATCTCGAGGGGAGAATAGTGATAGAAGATGGTCGACGTGCTAGAAGAAGAAGATTCCGCCTTCGTTGAAGGCTATACGAAGCAGCAATCATCATTATCCGAAATTGGCTAATAAACAGCACCACTATAAAGATTGGACCGTTGGCCACTCTCCATATGAGAATGCCTACGCTTGTACCCGGCGAAAAGTAGTACCGCCTTGTGCATTGCACGAAGATAATGTCGTGCCAATGTACGCCGTAAACTGGACCAACAATCACAGCTGACGTTACAAAAACTACGACAATCGTAGCTAGTAAGAGTTTCTTCCTAGAAACGGTGCTTCGATACTGAAGAGGGAATTCCACCGAGAGCCAACGATCGATACTGATGAGAAGATTGGTGAGAATACCCGAACATTGGCTGTAGAGTGGGACGACAGCACCGGTAAAACGGACAAGAATGACGGTGGTACTCGACCATGGGAGATAACGAAAGATGACTAGCAAGAGCATGGATAACCCTGTCAGGAGAGAGGTTACGGCTAAAGTTAAGTGTAACAGAATGTACGGTTCTTTCTTGCGCCAGAGTGCAAAGATGATGAGGTTGAAGAGCTGTGTAAAGGTGATGAAAGTTCCGAAGATGACTGTAGGTAACTGGCCGGCTCTCCATTCCGCAGGGGTGATGGGTGGACAGGTTGTTGTTTGGTTTGAAAAGGATTCGTTAGTGGTGAGGGGGGAATTGGATTGATTCATCGTGCAATGTTAACCTTTGCAGCAGCTTCGGGAATAGATTTATTAACCATGTGCCAAGTGTTTATAGCTGTGAGAGGGTGCAAATCTGCCGATTGTCTTTTTTTTAACTGGAACAAAAACATACTGACAAATACAAGTATCTGCATGTCCTCGGCCCGTAGCGTACCGTCCCGTAAACTGCCATTACCTTCAACCTTTAGTCTACAGATAACTGAGCCATAGTCTGATAGTGGAAACTGAAAGGGCTTCAGTAGCTTTCGTGGACAATTATATGTGGAATTACAAAAAGGCTGCCGCAGGTCTCCTTTTATTTGTGGAAAACCTCGACCGTACTCCCCTTGGTAGACTGTAGAAGGAATTAAATTGCTTGAATTGCAAGACATCTTTAATATACTGTATTCACAATGTGTTACCTATCGTACCTTGCTCATTAAAACAGGCCGAGTGGATGTAATAACTTCCGTTATTTGACATTTTACGTCAGACTATGTATGATAAGGGATGTAGAAGCCTTATTAGTTGGAGCCTATCGTCTGAGGATGGTATGGTGCCTAGCCCATTCACGTGACCACTCATTATATAAAAAGGCTTCTTTCTTCCCGTTATCAAATCAAAATCGTACAGAACATGGAGGACTTAATGTTGATACAATTAGTGCCATTAGAAGAGTCTATCAAGCATCACCTCACAACAGTTTAGTCATTTCATCTTCTGCTTTGGATAATTGGTGTACATGGTTGGAGGGCTGCAACCTTCGGGGTTTGTTCCATTTACTCAACTTTCCACAATCCATGCGATGCATCGAATAAAAAGCAGTATGAGGCAAGGCAGCAATTCGGGCCACTTACAAAAACGTGCAACAATTCGGGCCACCTGATTTAAAAGGGAGGCTGTATCAACACCACGCGAAGTTATTCCACTTTAAGCATTTCAAAACATCTAGAATAATTATACCCATGCAATACAGCCAGAAACAGTAGTGTTTGTTGAGTTACTCATTAATAGGAGCGATTTGGAAATACTTCTTCATGATTTTGCTGTAAAAAATGGTGACGGAAGACTACAGGGGCACCACTGGCAATGAGATTGCAGGTGTGTGTCGGTCTGCTTGCATTGCGTGCAACAGATGGATCAGCTGATTGCGGTTGTTGTTCACATCTTTGAGGTGTTAAGATGCGGTTTACCAGCTCATTGCACCGGCTTCATTCTAATGGGGAACACGACTTCACTAAACTTGGCCTATATATATTCGTCATAGCATCATTGGAAAAGCGTGCGAAGCCAGTGAATGATCGTGTGAAGAAAACTGCGGCAAAAACTGTACTGTATAATACAGCATAAATTGTATATTCTCTTTACTCCTTAAATTTGATGATTTAATACCTGGGTCGTCTCATCTGCCTTGGTTTGTGATGAACAATAGCAGTAATTAAATGCACGCGCATGGCGCCCCCTGGGATTCCGGTGGCCCGAATTGTTACACGTTTGCAAATGGCCCGAATTGCTGCCCTTGCCTCATACGAGTAGTCCTTCAATTGGTTAGACTTAGCGATCATTCGTTACTGTAAGAAACCACCGTCGTGGCTTCATATACTCTGTATATTCATATATGCGTATCGCAAAACGCTCCACGAGAAAGTTAGGAAACAACTTTAGCCCATAGGAACACAGGTCAATCTCTAAGAAGGGCTGACTGCCATGTATTTGTCACATAGTTGATTGTTGGTCACCCTCAACTCAGCGGCAATCCTTGATATATTAGAGGAACGATCAATGACGTCACGTTAGGGAATGGGGTAAGCGTTTTTACTGGATCAACTTACCCATTTCACCGTACACCAGTGAACTGTAGTTTGACAAGTCGTCAGTAGAAAAGGGCACGGATGAACCTTTAGCAACACGATCAGCGGAATAACTTGACCTGGATATGGTTGCCATGCGGATAGAACTTCAAACTGGCATATCTCACTCCGGAGTTTGACAGACGGCAAGGCAGACTATTATCCTTCAAGCAAATTCTTCCCGGCACTTTTGAACCGCCGACGACGGCGAGTTTCCTAGTCCTTCGACGGCGGGTGCAATACCTCCTCGCGCGCACTATGTAACTACCGACGAAAGAGCGTGCCTTTAATCGAGTCAAAATGTTGAATATGCCAATCCAAATGACTTTTCGGTAGCAGAGAGATAACGGCAACATATCATCCATTCGCGCCTACGCACAGGCTTGGTAAAGGTCAATCGCGCGTTCGTCCGTCATATAAACGAGAAAACGAGAGTTTAAAAATGTCTATATCTTTATCTGTCTGTTTGCCTGTCTGTCTGTCTTTATGTGTGTCTGTTTGCCTGGCTGGCTGGCTCTGCTGTTCTGGTATAATCAAATTTGTGTGCGGATTTATTTTTCTGCGTGTCTGTCTCTTTCTTTGTCTGTTTTACATTGGCGTTGCATATGGTAACGGCCATTCGGAAATTGTTTCCCGGTTCGCCTGCTTGATCTCTGACGGTAGTGAATGTCACTAGCTCTAAAGAAGGCACAAAATACAACACAAGCCTATGCGCTGAGATGGTCACTTTATCATCTAGACAAAAAATTATGTAGCTAAGCTGGAGGGAGTTCCCGTCCCAGAGCGGGACTGTACTCTAGCTAAGGAAAACCGGAAGCGGTTGTAGAAAAATCTTTTTCAAAAATGACGTTTTTAGACTTTTAGTGTTATTTGTGCTATAATGTCCATTTATGTCCGTAGCACTAATCTTCCTGCAGATATTGCCTCATTAACTTCAGCTCCACAAAAGGCTCGGCTTAATTTTGACGAACCATCTGCTTCGACTGGGTTAGATCCATTGTCTTTGATCTCATGTCAGATATTGGGGTATCAATCATTCCTCGACCAAGCGGAATTGTTTTAAAAAACAAAAACCTCAATGATACATCGACTGAAAAGGGACCGGCAACCTACAAAACCTAAGCAAAAGACGGACAAATTAGTACCACAACTGTTGGAGTCAACACTACAAAGCTACATGGTAGCGAAACATAGACACATTTCGTTTCAGACGATTTAAGTAACCTCATAACACGAATCCAAGAGGAGATGTAAACTCGACTTGAACAAACACCAATCACAGCAAACGACGCCCAGTGCGAGAAAAAATCACATAAAACGACAGAGATAATACGGACAAAGACATTTTCGGAATGCATTTTCAGGTCCGATTGGAGATCCTCCAACTCTTTCTTCACCTTCCCTCTCTATCGAGGATGATTCTGTACTTGTTATTGTTGGATCTGTTTCCATTGCATCGACATCTTTGTCACTGACGTTAACTGCACCGTTACGGGAGAAGGAAGCAGTTTCCTTACGCCCAATACTAAATTACTACTACAAATAGGCACATGGGTGTTATAAATGTTCCATCGGCTCATGATGTTGACAAATCAAAAAGACCTCAACGAATGCAACACAAATAGACGTCACAATGATTCACCGCATTGTATGGTTGGTGTGGGAGGGGACGAGCTATTGAAATAGGACGTCAGACCGAAGGCGGGAAGGCTTAACACCCTGCATGCAATGTCCCATCGCATAGTCACGAGAATCAAGGCCACAATTACAGCTGAACGGGCAAAAGATGCGTCCTTTTTGGACAAAAGAGAAGAAGAAAAGTTTTGCCGAATCAGCGAAAAGGGAAAGCATCAACTGTAGATTGAAGCCTCTACACCGGAAGTCTTAAGCAGGGATTATTTATTATAAGTCTTTGGTCGTTAATAGATGGGAGAAAGAAAAAAGAGAAAGTCCTTAAAATAGGCGGCGGGATACTAAGGACGCATCAAAATTTAGTCTGCCGTGAAGGATTTTTCTCACCGCTGGTCGGTCGGCTCGTCATCTCATCCCCATCACTATGAGAGCGTCCAAGAATACTCGGACATTATTCCGCGGCTGGAGCCTTTTTTGCTGCACGCTATTGGGATTGACGATGCATTCGACCAGCATTCTTTCCGCAGGTCTCTATCTGTACCGTACTCGGACCGTGTCTTCTCATTTCACTACACCCAATTCAAATTTCCCAATTTAAAGTTCTGCCGGCATATTTATTTTAAAAATTGACATGCAGGTTTGGATTCGATTTACGACGAAAAGAGCCCCACAGAGCCGTGGCATTACTGCGGCCTGGTTCCATGGACTGGTCCCTGCAGAGCGTTCCTTCCCAAGTGGTTCTACAATGTGACCAGCGCCACCTGTGACCCATTTGTAAGTTAAACAGTATCATACTCCATCAAAAGAGATTATAATTCTTTTACACAGATCTACGGCGGCTGTCGAGGCAATCGGAATAGATTCGAGGAGCGGAGTGAGTGTATCTCCGTCTGTCGGCCGGCAGTTTTCGGCTCTTCTCAATATCTTGGCTCTTCCAGCTCGTCCATGAGTGAACCGTTGTTGCGCAGTGGCAGTTCGTCCGGCAACTACAATTCAGATTGATGATACTCCACAGAAAAGCTATAAATACGTGGACTTGTAATAATGTACAGCTTTCCTGGCAAGCAAGTAGGCTTTGTATTCCTGTTACGTAGCTTTCCTCAATTTGAGCATCATGACGACGACAAGGACCTCATTTCCTATATTTTTTATGCCATTATAAACATCACTTTACTTGGATCAATGAACACGTAGTTACATTGTAGGAAAGGAAATATGCTCGGAAGGTTTGTAAAATTATCTTTACTCTAACCATTTGACAAGTTCTAAAAGTAGCAAATTTAAAGTTGCATTGGATCATCATGATGCTGACCATGAGTAGAGTGTCTATCCAATTCAGTTTTTGAAAATTATTTTCTAAGAAAACTCGGAAAAGTGAGTAACAGGTTGATGATACGATAGGATGAAAGTAGATTAGCTGAAAGCCTTTTGGTCTTAAGAATCCATTACGCTGTAGCGCCTATACTAACTAATAGAGGCTACTGGAGATCCTTTGCAAATGTGTCAATCTGACCCTACTGACGACAGACAGGATACCTCATACTACATAAATGGCAGTTCGTCTTAGCGATTCTCATTTCAAAATGGCGTAGTTAAAGTGAGCATGACATTGACTGTAGCGATAGTAACTAGTAGGGTAGGTTGTGATTAAAGACGCCCGAAGCGTCTTAACTATACTAGTTTCAAGATGAAAGAAAGCAATAGCTGTAAGCTATTTTGAGCATGACTATAGTACCGGTTATTATGCCCCACGAATGGAGCCGTTTTTCGTCTCATTATTTTTACAAATGCCGCTATAGCCAGAAGGAGGGACGACGGAAGGGTAAGTGTGAGAGGAATCGATAAATATGCCTCGGTTGCTGCACATGCACAAGCACATGCTTCTCCAATGGCGGCACAGCGCGTCACTTTCACCCTCCTTCCTTCCTTGTACGATATATACCGGTGTCTGTAAATGGCGGCCGAGCGAGAATCGAGAGCAGAGAACCCATCACCACCTTGAGAGTGCCGTCGTGTGCGCACGCACTGCCGCCATACACATGTACATACACAGGTGTATTAAAGGCTATTAGCTGATTATGGCGCCTGCGTCATATTTCCTCATACATTCGCTGCAATAATACATTTCCCGCATTAATTCTACAAGGAATCATATCGATCAGCAGCAGTCAAAAGTGAATAGGCTCAGTAGAGGTAGTTTTTTAAATATCATACATCTTTTGACACCTTTTCATGATCAACCTTCTTGGAAGTTGACTACTAGGTTGAATCAATCGATGGGCTTTCTTCTGTTATATTCGATATATGTGGAATACGTTATTACTCGACTGTTCGCGCACTGAGGAGTTGGAAGAAGCCTTTAAAAATCGGTATGTTGCTACTCCCTTTTATGGAGAAATGAGTAATTATTCTATGTCGAAAGCGAAAATGTGAGCCGCCCGCCGTTTTTGATGGTAGGAAAGTGTTGGGAAACGGCATGAAGAGAAGCGAGGTTGATGGCCGGTGTTTGAACTTGAAAAAAGCAGCAGCAGGTCGTCTTCAACATTTTCGCTCATAAAATATCTGCCCGGCAGCACTACTAACAGACGAGGCATGCTCATGCAAACACCGCCAACGATCGAAAGGCTTTTATTTATTGGCAATATAGATTCTTAAGTGCTCAGGTGGTCTTGAGCAAATTCTTTTAGGAAATGCATGAAAAAAGCCCATGAACCTAAGAAAGAAATGTATATTGATTTGTGAGGAAAGCGTGACAAGAAGAAGGTCCAACAATACGTAGGCTTGGGGATGCTAAGGCAGATCACGAATCTCCATCATTCTATTGCGGTCTTCATGGACTGAGGTCTGTCCGAGTATTAGTACTAGTACATCTCCAAGAAATAGCTCGACTAGGTAGACCACCATATTCTTTGGAAGAGTAAAAAGAGCTTGAGCATATAGAAGGACGCACAGGCCTCCCGCTCTCTTACTGCTAAAAGTATGCCATTTTTCCTATTTAAAACTGCTCCAGTTATTTCGTCTAATTTAATTTTGTTTTAAATTCTTATTCAAAATGAAATGCAGAGTCAATTGGTACAATGTGAAATGTTTATCGAGGTCAGTGGGCGGAGCTTTGGACATTCCCCGTACGGCACGCTCCAGTATTTCCGGTCGTGCCTGCTCCGATTTTGACACATACCCCAGCTCCGCCCCCTTTTACGCTCAAATACATTTTCGATGCCAATGAATGGCACATTCGGTGACTTTATAGGAACGGGGAAAAAATAATAATTTCAAAAAAAGTACTTGACATTTATTGAGCAAGTTTAAATGTAATGACTTGGATTTTGCTTGAGCTGAATTAGTCGTAAAAAAGGGGAATCCCTTAGCCAGCCGTTGAGAAGTGTAATGGACGTTAAAGTCCGGGAATGAAGGATCGATAAGCGCCGGTAATATCTCCAGGTTGTGTGTATTAACCCATGTGGACCCATCGTCAGTCAGTCAACCAAAATCAAAGTCCACTGGCCTAAATGATAAGGCCAATGTATAGTCAAACATAAATTATCTTATCTACTCTCGTCAGTTCCCTCTGAGGGTGAGAAGAAAATGTGCCTTTTACACCAAATTTCGCAAGACCATTTTCAAATTGAAAAACTGTGAGAGGACTGTCTCTCATGCCTATCTACAAGGTAAAGTAAATTATGTAAACGCTAGTCTAGGGACTGTAGAAAAGGGCATGTTCGGCACGCACGGTATGGGTTCGTCACTTTCCGCCTCAAAACGCAAAATGGATCAATTATGGATCCCCATGAGAATGGAAAAGAAAGGACCCTCTAGGGACCAGACAAAAAATTCAGAAGAGAGTCAACGAAGCTCTTTCTTTGACGTCAATGATGAAAACGCGCCGGAAGTTAAACTTTACGGAATTTGGAGGTCCGAGATGTGACGTAATGTATGATTACGCAGAAAAAGGTGAAGAAAAGTGTGGCACCTTGACAACTTCTATCACATCAATTAGGGTTCGGCATTAAGAAGGAGGCCATTACACCGGAAGGAGATTTGTTGGTGGCTGCAAGCAGTAAATGTCCATCCTACTCACTTAATAATCCTTACTTAATTGCACATAGGCAGCATGTGTCTTCCTAATTGAGACTTAATAAATAAATATGCTCCTTCCCTTAGTTGGAAGATGAGCGGAAATGTGGATATGCTCATCTACAGTTGGCGCTTAGCCTTTTACGCTTCCCCACTTTAAAAGGAAAGACCTTTCCTTGAGCCTCTCTGCAAGGAAGAGCTGAGTGCTGAAAACATGTTTACAACATTTACCTCATTCTCTACCGGCTCGATAGATAATTACACAGGATTAAGTAGGTTGTTCTGTCGTCCTTCATCCCCAGACAACTTTTTAATCAAATGGAATGATTCCCATTGCACGGCCATGCAACGCTTCTTCTTCAACGGATCGATCGATGGACAGACACATGCGTACCTCCAGGTGGTGGCTTCTAATAATGTGGCGCCACAGGTGTTGATCCCTGTATGCTCTTCATGGATCATGTGTAAAGCTAGACATGTTGGCACTCAATCACTCATTCATTCACTCATCTTCTGGGTTGGATTGGAACATTCTGCCTCTTCTTATTATATTAATCAGGGATGCTTATTTAAAAGCAGATTGTACTTTTGTGCTGATTAATTTTGTTGTGAAAGGGGATAGCCCGGTTATAGGTATGTATGTGTATGTACATTGGCATTAGGTAACAGGTGCAAAATGGGCTCATTTATTTGATCCTGCCATTTTGCTACAAAAAAAGTGCAATTGTTTGCAGCCGTAAACCCTTTGTTTGCCGTGAGAATATAGAAATGAAAGAATTTTGTTGCAGGAATGAGAGTGAATGTGGTTAGCGTCTATGCCCCGACCACGCGGATCTTCTCCCTCCTTGCAAGGAATAGCAGGTCATTTGCAGTCAGAGACCGTTGAATCAACGGTCACGGAATACCCTTATATTAATAATAATTGCCGATCACCTTTGATGATCCAAGAGATGTATCGTACCGCACGGCAACACTGTTACCTGTGCGATCTGCCACGCTATCCCTGGGCCATGTTACTGGAATTTTCAGAGCCCGTCTGTCGCGGTTGTGTCAACTATGAAGGTAACTGCTCACTTCATTGATTACCTCGCTCTTCAATTACCCTTGAGGAGCAAAAGAAAAGTCTTCCCTTACAAAGCCATTCCATCTTATTCCATGCCAAAGAAATAGCCACATTTTTAGATGGAAATATAAAATAAGGACATTTGATGTTTAGGTCCTGACCGTATAGAGCACGTGATTGAGGATGTCCGTCAGATGAAACGCGCTCACAACGTCCATGAAGCGCCGGTTGTCAGCACCCGAAATGGAGGCCAACCTTCAGGCCTGATCAATGGTCCGCTGGCCTCTAAAAACACCCCTTCAACGGGTTCCTCCTCTTTTGGTGGGTCCCAACGAAATATCCCATCCCATGAACACATACCAAACGGAGAAAGTCGCGGAGGACCACCGCCTTCAATGTCCGCACAGGCGTCAGGGGCCTCTCGCGGATCAATTAGTCAGCAGCAACAACAACAACAACAACAGCAGCAGCAACATCACCATGACAGGTTCATTTCACTCACAATTTATCACTGACATATCATAGCAATATTAAACATTATACATCTCGTGGCAAACTCAACCTAAATATATACTGTAAATTAGTTTTATAGTCTACGCAAAAGAAATATAATCAAATTGCTAATATTGCTTTTGCGGGTAGTTAGTAAGTTTAATCATCAATCTTTCGACAAATACCTTTTAGATAAATTATGCAACTTTCCTAATAATGGCAAAAGTAAGAGAAATTTCAAAAGAAGATTCAGTTTTGATTTATTTAGTACATTAACTTGAATGGCAAGACTAAATGTTCCTTTTAATTTATTGTTTTCGACCAGCAAGGTAATGGAATATTGTTTTTGCGTCGCAGGTATAATATGGACGTGAGGATTCAACCAGGCCCTCCCCCACAACAGCAGCAGCAGCAACAGCAACAACAGTCTCGCACCTCATCAATATCCTCCTCCTCCACTTCGCAGCACCATCAAAATGGACCTCCGCGAATGGAATACTCGAGCTCATACATGAACGGCGGATTAAGTGCAGTTGAACACCTTCCGATGCCTGATCGACGCAATTCCTTGAGTGCGCTGGGAGCCGGCGGCGGAGGAGGAGGAGGAGGAGGAGGTGGCAGTGGAGCTGGTCTTCTGCCGACCCGTTTACCCCTTCTTCAGGGTCACATTTCAGTGCCGGGAATTCGGTCGGGAATACCGCCGCCTCCGCACTCTCACATGTCACCCATCATGATGAATCAAATGTCAGGTACTTGTGCAAATTAATTCATCTTCCAGCAAACAAACCCTTTTGATATAATCAGATGGACAGGCATCCAGACAGACAGACAATATAGACAGTTGGACGTTATATTTAGTTGAAATTGTTAGAGTTTGGTTGTTTGCCGGTTCAGGCTCACTTCACACGGCGATTGTGACAAAGCGTCCGCATCCGATGGATCGCGTAGACGAAGACATGCCGGATATGAAGCAACACCGAGGTGCCACGTCGCCTGCGATGGAGAGTTTGGTACCGCTGAGCAACAAGCGGTCGCACATGGACATTTCTCCCAGCTCTTCACATTGTGATCTTTTGCTCCGCGGGCCTCCGCCGCCGCCGCCGTTGAGTTCGGTGAAAGAAAACGTGCCGGCACCTTCGACGGATATTCGCGTGAGGAAAGAACATCTGCTGGCGGCGACCCGTGCCGATGCTGCTGCCGCGAGGCCTGACGCTTCACCGAACCGATCAGGTAAGTGCATTAGAAACTCCCACCAATCTATCTACGCATTTGGATGGTCGGCCTGTTCGCTTGTCTCAAGATTGTCTGTCTGAATGTCTTGACGAAGGGCATCACTAACTTTACTTACCTGACTGCATTTTTATAAAAAATACAAAAAATGATATTGTTGTGTAGTTAATCCATCGGGGAGTCCGCCGATCGTAACGGCAAGTCCGTCCTCCATGATGCCCTTGCCAACCGTCAGTCTCGGTACACCGTCCCACACCGGAAGTTCGTCGAGGGTCCACTCGCCGGCCAGTTCCAACGGAAGCCAAAGAGGCAGTCCCCCAGTAAGTATCTACACTTTCTCCCATTCTTTTCTCTTCAGCAAACGTTTGTTAAAAAGATACCTTGACCCAATAACCGAATAGCTTGGTATGAGTAGTGCTATTAACGTTAAGGATGTGAAATGGTTAGCCCGAGTCCAAGCCAATCAACAGATTATCCGACAGAGTGACGATAGATTGGACTGAGTAACGGACGGTCATATTACCGACCGGTGTAGAGGACGGACGGCCTGTCAGAGTGACGGAAGGTTCGATCGATTGCTGCAAGTTTAGCGGACAGATGACGGTCGCCCATTTCTTCAGCCGTCCGTTTGTTTGTCTACCAACTGTCCAGAAGGAGGTCCTTCTGCCAACTGCTCACTGCTCTTGTCGGCCATTTACCACTCGGTTGAGAGACCTGTCCATAGTCGGACACTCTCCATTTGCTCCGACTCTCAATTTTTAGGTTGCTTAAAAAAACACATTATTTTCTTATTCGCTAAAAAAAATAGCTGATAAAGATTACATACTTAGTGCGTGACCAAGCAAAATGAACATATCCTCGAGTGCCACCCATCAAGCTTTATAACCAAGAATAGAGATAACCTGATGGCGATTTTGACAAGTTTGTTTTTGCAGGAAATTGTGGTAGCCTCTTCTCAATCAAGCTCCTCCCCGGTCCACCAACCGTCCGGCGGGTTGATTGTCAACCCGGCCAACAGCAGCACCAGCCAGGCATCTCCGTCTCCCTCCATCCCATTATCATCCCTCCATCCCGCTCCGGCGAGCAGTCCGGGGGAAAGAACAGAGTCGCCGCAGAACATAACCCAGCAACAGCCGGTTATTGGTCGGCAGTACTCTAACCTTGCTCACGGAAGCAGCAGTCGACGTAAGAGCATGCCGGAGGAGAGAGGAGGAGGTGGACGGGATCAGCAGCAGAGTCCGGTGTCCTCAGCCACCAGTAATACCGGCAGCGGGAGTGTCAGTGGTCAGTTGCTGCGCTGCACCATCTGTCATGAACGGTTGGAGGACACTCATTTTGTCCAGTGCCCCTCGGTGTCGCATCACAAATTCTGCTTTCCCTGTTCGCGGGATAGTATTCGCAAGCAGGGTGCCGGAAGTGACGTCTATTGCCCAAGTGGAGAACGGTTAGTCTGGCTTGTATACTCTATATTTGTATGGGTGATGCAGAAAACACACAAGAAATTCACTCTGACCTTTTTTAATCTTCTTCACCAATCTTAATGCCGTTCTCGCTTTAATCGATGTGAATCAAATATATATACTATTATTTAGTATGTCTACACCAATCCTTAATCTCAACTGAACCTGCCTTTTTTCTTAAACGCAGATGAGCAAAAATTGTATTATACGGAAATGTAAACTCTGCAAGTGGAATTTGTTATTTTGCCATAAATTGTACAAATCTGAAATAGAAAATAGATATTCTAGTATTTTTATCACAATAACTTTCGAGGCTCGTACTTTAGTGTATATGCCTGTGAAAAGGTGCAATTACAATAGACAATGGAAAATTGCTAATGAAGGCTGAACATTTATATTTTAACTGGTTTGCCGGGTTTTTGTTGCAGATGTCCGCTGCAAGGATCATCGGTCCCTTGGGCATTCATGCAGGGCGAAATATCGACCATCCTTGGGGAGGACTTTAAAACGCCAAAGAAAACGGAACGCGAAGGGTCAGAGTAGAGGATGAAGATGAGCATGAACAATATGGGAATGGGATGGACTGGAAGCAGTGCCAAAGTCTCTCTTGACTTTTATCAATCGGGCATTCAAATGGACAGAAGCAGTCGTAATTTGTCCGGTGCTGCAAGAAGGAGAGAGACAGAAACCCTTTCTTTGTTCGCAATTTTTTTTTGATTTTTTAATTGCTGGTTTAGTAAACTAAAATGAGTGGTTGTTGTTGAATGGTGTTTCGATCGATGACGGCAAACAGTATTTTTGTGGACCCATCGTTGCACCTCTTTACCTCTTGACACACATATTCAGATTGTACAGTTAGTTAGTTAGGATGTTATTATCGTATTGCACGCAATCCGTTTCCCTCTTGACCTATGGACTATAATTATCAGTTAACTTTTTTGATGCACTTCGCTTTAAATTGGAATAAATTTTGGTACCCTGTAAAAATGGGTAAATAAAACTACTTTTTTCTCATCTTTTTAATTACTTTTCTGCCTTTTTGTATTGTAAAGACTCACTCATGCGTTGGGCTAGTGTAATATATGTAGTCACAGTTGCGAGACATAAAAATGACATTATAATCTCATCTGCAAGCTAATCTTTATTTTCACCATTTCGAGAAGGTCAAAAGCTTTTGGTGTAATGGAATTATTTGGGAGATTAAAAGACGCAATGAAGGAGATATGAGGCAACCATGGTACTATGAGGATTGGATTGTGTGTTGCAAGTAAAAGAAAAAATAGGTCAAACGGAATTGTGTTTGGCTGGCTTAGCGACAGACAAGACGAGGCTCCAAACAGCTCCTCTATCAGTTTGAACCTTCTTCCTCACAGAGGAATGCCATCCCCATCGATCGATAAAAAAAGCCTAATCCGAAATGCACTGTGCAGTAGCTACTGTAGTTGTGGTTGATTGAGCTTCTACCACTTGGCTACGTTCTGGTGCAAACGGTTAATTTCATCCATATTTACTTTTTTATTAAAAGATGGCAAAGTAACAATAATGTTTCTCGACTACGTGAATCCGTTTCTCAGTCCAATTACGGGTCATCAGCTGACATATGTCCTCGTTAGCGCGGTCCTAGTTATATGCCTCGGAATATTTCTTCGTGTTCTCCTTGAATCGTACGGAGAAAGAAGGGCCCGAAGTCAAGCTATACTTGCTCCTTTTCCTTCTTCATCAAGTGGAACGTACGGACGACCAGATCGATTCGCTGCGGATGGCATCCCCGTACTTGATTACAGCAATGAACTGTGGGCTGAAAATCCCGCTATGGCCGGACCGACGGATACCTTACGGATGGCCTGTGAGGCTCTCCTCTGGAAGAATGGCAGATGGCAGGCACGGTTCATCATATTAGTACAACCGTTCTGTGAGGTAGGTTTGACCATTTTTAACATTGTTTTTCTACTCACGAGCGTTTGCGACGTAAAAAGAATGAACAGGGAAGGGTCGCTCGGAGCAAAAGGATGGCGCTGTTATAAGTGGTCCTTCCATTGATCACAGTGACCAAGGTTAGACCGATTGATGCAGATGGTCAACAGATGTTAATAACAGTGGATGATCCGTCGGAGTAACGGAGGGTTCGACCAGTGGTGCAGGGTTCATGAAAGGAAGGTAGTATAGCACCTTTTTCATTTACGTAAATGAAAAGCGACCAAGAGACGACCAAATGGTTTTCATTTACGGGCAATGAAGCACAGGACTTGATGGTTCATTAGAGAGGCACAAACCGTTCAGTAACCTTCACGATTTGTCCGTTAGTCCATCCGGAGATCCACGCAATCGAACCTTCTATTACTTTAACAACCCGATGGAATGACCATGAATCCCTTTCGGCACGGCACTACTGTGGAGCGCAACAGTTTCTGGCATTCTGGCCATATCCCACGTCGTTGGTTCAACTGCGGAGCTGGCTGTGCAGCAAGGGAAGCCAAAGGGAACAAGCACTGGACCTACACCGAGCTTGAAAGACAGTACTTGTTCGTCCGACTGGCCTTGGAAATTTTCGGCACCTGGGGTGAAGAAGGAAAAGGACTAATCACTGACATCGGCAGAAGGATCACTAATCGGACTAACGAAAAGAGAGCGATTGATTTTTTACGCCAAAAGATCAGTATTGAATAATCGCGGGTAATGCTTCTCCAGTTATTAATACAAACCCCCAGACCCGAGGGCTGGACGAAATCTTGTCAGTTTTAGATCTTTAACGGTAGCTTTTGCTCCATCTTTTTGTTATCTGTAATGGTGAACTTGTGCCTTTCGCTAGAGCAATCCTGCTCTCTCTTAGTCATCAAATTGTGACACCTTTGAAGGACGATCCACTCCTTCGACCAGCATTCGGGTGAATCTTTCTTCGCTCGAACAAACCGTCAGTCCATTGGTGGAGAAGGGTCTGGTGATAAACCGTCTACTTTTTGGCCAAGGCCTCCATCCTTTGATGGACTGACCACTCATAGCACGGTCGTCGTCTTCTATGTCTACGTCATGAAATGTGCCCTTTTCAGTTTCCCAGGCTCTTATATAAACTGGTTTTTGGATATTTATGGGTGAAAAGAATAAATAAAATAGAGGGTTACTTTGCAGGTGGCTGTCCAAAAATGTTACGCCACCCGACTGGCCGTGTTGGCGGGAGAAGAACCCTTGGAGGAATTCAGCATGACGGACTACGCGGCTGCTAAACCGGATCGAGATGATTACCGATCTTGGTGCCCAACCAAGTGGGATATTCTCGTGTGGAGTCTTTCACCAAAAGACACAACCTCTTCCAGGGAGATGGTTTACTTTCGAGCCCGTTTTGATCTCATTGGGTCATCACTCGTTCGACTGGAAATATTTGACAAGTGTTCTAAAAGGTACCCATCAAATTGGAAACTGGAACACTTTCTCTCCCTTTCCATTAACACCTTTTCTACAGGGAAGCCAGGACGTACCAATTCGCTACGGGAAGCGACCGTGATGTACTGCTTTTCAAGCAGGAAAATTACCTCTGGACAGGACGGAAACGACACCGTGGGCAGGGCATTTACGTGGCACATACCCTTATCCTCGAGGACGGCAGCAATGGCGAAGCCGACCGATTGGACACTAGTCGTCTCATCGGTGCTCGGGTTATCACTGTCCAAGGGGTGGATGTCTGGCAAATGTCCTGCGAGGTCGGTGGGCATCTCATTTTTCAACCAAATCCGTATTTCATTCTATCTCTTTCATCTTTAGGACGTAAGAAGCCTTATGGTAAATCGCGGAGAGGAGCCGCTGGAAGTGACCGTCATCGAGCATGACGAGGGATATGACGAGCAGTATGAAGAGGCCAAGAAGGCGCAGAGTGAAGACCTGCGAACAAAAGACAAAGACAACTGTGCGTCGGAACATTGTTGGAGCATTCTGCTGACAGAGAAGTAGCCAGAGGAAGGTTGCGAAACGGTTTCTGATGAGAGCCCATGCACATCAACTTACAATGATTCAGCATCATTGGTCATAGTGCGAGAACTGAACGCTCAAGTCAGTGAGGTATCCGCAGCTACAGAAGCTACTTTATTTATCATCATTTCAAGGGATAAGAAAGTTTTCAGTCAAAGAAACAACAAAAACTTCAAGTGATATTTGGTGATGAGTTGATCGCAAAATTTGATTGTGTTCTGCTAGAGTTTGCTATTTTTTCAACATTACTTGTGAGTTGCGACAACTAGAGATCTTTTGCCGTTGCAGATGCAGTCAATCGTGCCAAACTTACACGATTCGCACAACTTTTTCAACTCTGATGCGGCTGCAGTTTGCCCTAATGAAATTGACCAAATTGTTGACGAGTTAACTGAGTGTACAAGCTTTTATCCACTGGACCATTACCTCTTCTCAGTGTCATATTTTTCTAAATTAATTTGCTTCTCTAACTGGGTTGACTTACTTACAATCAAGGTCATGCAGGAACAGCTCGGATATATGAGTACACTGTACCAAATTAAATTAGGAAATGATGATTCTAAATGTTGTAACTTGTGTGTATCAATTAAAAGAAAATATATACACACACACCTGTTGCCGGCATTGGCAATAAGGTTCAACCAACTACCATGATAGTTACCGTCTTTCCCACTAAGATCATCTCCTGGCCAGCAGCCTTATTATTTTGCGACAATGGACAGAAGAGAACATTCAACCACAAGTTATCCCAAATGAAATTGTACAAATGGTATGTACATCATTCTGGCGTGAGACAAAGAAACTATTTCGTACAGCTAGCTTCCCATTGTGCTGACAATTAATACTATCATCAGTTGGTCTTTACTTTGGTCTATCCATCCGACGACCTTGGGGTTGACGTGGAGGCGCCGGCCCACCCAAAACCAATTGATGGAATATGCCAGCAAGTGAGTTTACAACTCTTTTCTTACTGCATCTATGCTTCAACACTTTACAACAATGACTCACTCGAATATATTTTACCTTTTTTTCTTCTTTTCTTCACTCATTTTCGTCCCAAAATTTCACAAGATAAATCAATAGATAAATTAAAAATATAGCAACTGGAAACCCGTTTCGGTGTCAAAAAAACATTTCAAAAAAATGTTGACGCGCGAAATGGTCTAGAGCTGAAATGTGAAGATAGAAGTAAACTATTGTCTAGCGTAGTTGTAGGACATGGGCCAACCGGGAATGGGAGCCGGAGGCTGAGGAGGACCGCCAGGATTATAGTGCCCAGGCTGTGGGTTATTATAAGAAGGCGGTGGATTATACGACTGTTGTTGCTGTTGCTGTTGCTGTTGCTGCTGAGGTTCAGCCACCGGTGGGGCAGGAGCAGGAGGAGGAGGGTACGCAGAGTATGAAGGTGGAGGGGGTGGGGCTTGTGGTTGCTGGGGAGGTCCGTAATAGGCTGGAGCCTGAGCAGCTGGACGGTACTGTTGTTGAGCGGTCCGGTTAAGAGGGACTTGAGGGTAAGGACGGAGGAGTTCGCCGTAAGACACGTTGCCGTAATCGACGTCGGGGAAGACGGCCGAGATTCGGGGACGACCACCGGTGCCGGGGGCACCAGGCTGGTTGTAAGGACGATAACGATTGTAGTTGCGAAAAGCGTTTGATTGGGAAGTGCGGTTGTTGTAGCCGTTGTTTCCGCGACCTGCCACAGGGTAGTTGTTGGAGATGTTTCCATAGGGCCGGTTGTCGTAGTCCCTGTCGTTCCTGCAACAAGAACAATTAATTAATTAAACTTGCCGTCTTTTTTATCACATCATCCGCTGTCACGAAGAGCCTACAAATATTCTCTTAAGCTCGTCCAGTATTGTTTTTCATTTACACATGCAAGCAAATAAAGTAAATAGCAAATGTAAATTGCAAATGCATTACGTTGAAATCGTACGTATCACATTCTATCTTAGAGCTTTTAACGTTTAATGTTTACGATAATCCCATTCGTACAAGATTAACCAGTTGACTCATTAAATTGGACTTATATGTAAATTTATTGTTTAAAGACATTGATGGTAGTAACAATTGTAACTTATATAAACGATATTAGATATAAAATTAGTCGCATTAGGAAACTTACGAGTTGGACAGGGTGTAGTTGTTGGGACCTCCGCGGTACCTGTCGAAGGAAACACAAGCGAAACAATTAGATTATAAGCAGGTCACTCACTGAGTTGTTGTACGGTACGAACTGATTGGCTCCTGTTCGGTAATCGCGATCGCCACCGTATGGACCGTTGTCCCGGTCCCTGTAGTTGTCGGATGGACGAGGGTTGTATCGATCCACGTACGGTTGTCGACGGTCCTTGTTGCATTGCAGGTGATAAATGGTGTTGTCTGCAAATGTAATATCCTCTGTGTACATAATAAGACTTGCTACTAGTAGTAGTACCTGTTTGGAAACTGTGAAGGGTATAGCTGATGATGAGATCGTTGGCAGAGCAGTACCCGAAGGAAGACTTCTCCGCAAAATGCGGCAGTCCGGAGTCGAAGAACTGGAAGACCCGCATGTTGCTTCTGTCGTCGCGCTCGATCGTGTAGAGCTCCGTCGAACCCAGCGGACTGATGGTCTGGAAGACCATACAGCAACGCTCCGTCGGCAAGTGAAGAATTTCTGTCACCTGTTGTTCGCACAAATACATAAACTTCATGTGGCACAACCTTCAGCATTCTTAACAGCTCCTTATCTTTGTCAGAACTTGATCACTAAGATACAAAACTATCTCAACCTAAGTCAAAAGCTTTTTTATCCAGAATTAGATTGGGGTATTGACTTGGAGAAACTGTTCTTCTCAAACAATGTACATATTTATAAGATGAAATATATCTTGTCATATAAATAAATGTAGAGAGAAACTTGCGTGCCCATGAGAAGAAGAAACTTACGGATTCGGGACCAGCCATAAGCTCCTGGAAGGTGTTGAGCTGATGGTGCGAAAAGTCGAAGATGCCGGAATTGCTGTCGAACTCAATGACCAAGGACCGATGGTTGGCGTGAGGACAGGCACAGAAGCACTTTTGCCGAGTGTTATCTGGGCACACCAGCTCCTCATGAGGGCATCCGACTCGTCCCTCTTCGAAGGCATCATTGGCAATGGCGATTGCGAGATGAGTCGAGGAATGGTAGACTTTATCGTGAGAGGTCAGGAACTGGATATCCTCCGCACCTGAAAACCATGAATAATGACTACAGAAGGCCTTGCCAATTGTTATCCGGATTTTATTGTTTTAACAAATATTTTATTGAACTTGAGAAAGTGAAATCCTCTAGGGTTAATAAAAAAAGGTCTTACCGCAAATGGCATGATCGATGGTGAAAGGTTCCGATGCACAGAGGGTGTTGCTCTGTCCTTTGTAGTGAGCTCCACCGATCATGGACTGATCCCGTTTCGGACGAATCGAATGGCAGCGTCCATTCTTTAGCACGATCTCAAAGAGGTGGATGAGACTGCGTCGGCTGCCGGGTCGTCGCTCGATGTAAGCCGCGACAAACTCGTTCTTTCGGACATGCCACAAGGCGACATCGGTGGTGTGTTGAAGGTCCACATAGCCACAGAGGAGTAGTTGGCCTGCACGAGCAATGTAGATGGGAGCGATAGTCTCGTGGTACTCGGCTTCCGGTCGGAGGTCGTTGTTGGAGAAGGCGACTAGCGCTCCGTGTTTACCAGCCGAAACTGTCTGTTAACATCTTTATTATCAAGGCAAACTTGACTCCAAACTTAATTTAAAGACAAATCAATCTCAAAGATACCCGTTAGAAGTTAAGGAAGGAGTTTTATATATTTGAATTTAATTGATTGAAAGAGGGTTAAGCTAAGGTAAAGAAATATAAGAAGCAAGCTTTGCTTACCGCTACGTCCGTTAGATGTTTGTGTTCGATTATCTGAAGGCATGGCTGCAGACGGAACTGATTCTGGTCGTAGTCGACGCGGAATGCCGTCGAGAAGGCACCATGGCTCAGGCAGATCACTATCGGAATGGGTACTTGTTTGTTCACCAAGTCCTCCACCACCTTTAAAAGAAATGGCAAGGGTCAATGCACTCCACTGTCGACCGACTCTGGTTCAATCACTACCTGAAGATGGAAGCACGAGTTAGCGGAGGCCGTGTACAATGGGTCCTTGCCTCGGGCATCCGGACCGTCACAGTTGAGGTTGTAGCTGATGATGGCTTTGCCGGGAGCCTCCGTTGCGTACAGGATAAAATCCCCACTGAATAATCACACAACAAACATTTTCAGTAACAACATAACTGCCGGTAATAAAATGAAAAATTAAAGTATGCTTTTTAAATGAAAGTTTAGGAAATTCTCAAAAGATAAATAAAGATATGCTTAAATTTGCATGTGATAATGTCAAAATTAGTCGCAATTAATTCAAGTTATTTATTTATATTTTCTTAGTTAAAATGAGTTGCTTGTATGTGATACTAGAAGTAATTTAAAAATAATTTGAACTGAAATAAGAAGAACCAAGTTTGGTATCTGTAAAGTGTAAGAATAACTAACATGGGAACGGAAAGAACAGCACTGGCTGCAGTCAAGGGGAAATCCGTCTGCTGTGATTGTGTCTCCCGCGTCTCGATGGGGCAGCTGTCGCCCTCCTCATCCCGGTAGCTGTATCGCTCTGGCGGAGGAGGATAAGGCCGCCGACTGGGACGCTCTTGATAGGAGTCTTCCGCTTGGCTGACCGTCGGTCGCTCCAGGTACCCAGTCGACCGTCCGCCGCTGTAGGTGCCGTTTACCCGCCTAGCTCGGTCCCTCTCCCGCTTCACCAGCAACTGGATCAACCGACTGTCTTCCTCTTCTTCTTCTTCGTCTTCCGGCGATAGGGGTTCCGCTTGCTGACGACCGTATTCTTCATCCGCGTCTTCGTACGGTCGACTTTCGTTGCGACGTTGGGAGTAAGGTCGGCGTCCGTAACGGCTCTCACTTGGCTCGTCGGGAATTTGATTCCACGAATCATCCTCGGTACCGTAACTACTGTCTAAATACGTCAACGAACCAAGTTATATAATTAGACAGGCAGAGCTGCGAATAGACAGAGCCAGTGAGGTACACAGCCATAGAAGCAGGCAAAAAGCCAGGCTGACAGACAGACAGGCAGACAAGCAAACAGACAGGAAAACAGACAGACATACGAACAGGCAGACAGGCAGACAGGCAGATTATGGACATACAGACGGATAGAGGGACAAGTTTGGTGAGAAGTATTCAGTCAAACTGATGAAATGAGAAATTAACAGACCGTTGCGTCTTCCTGGGTATCGGTCTCGTTTGGAGATGCGGTCGCGATCTCTGTCAGCTGGGTAGTTGCCTCCAGTGCCATTTCTTCGGACCGGCCAGTCATCCTCCTCCTTCAAATTTCCCAAAACGGGCCGGTTTCGTCTGAGGTACTCTGCGTTGGGGTCATAGCGACGAGGCGGGCGTTGAAAGTATTCCGTCGGCCTTCGGTCTCCGTAGATGGGCGGAAGCACCGTCGTTGAAGGTCGTGGACGTCCTGGAAGTGCATCTGGGCTACTACATACATGCAAGGCCAAACAAGGTGTCAACTGAATTATTTGATACGGTAATTATGAGAGAAGGTATGAGTACGTACTTGGCTGCCAGCACACTCAATTGCACATCTATCCAAAGAAAGACAAAGTGAAAGAAGGTATTTAATCTTCCATGGACAATTGACGGACTGACCTTCATTGTATACAAAACCGACCCCAGATGGACGTGTGGTTGCGCATCGGACAGCTCCTGAGAATTATTAGACAATCTATGAGAATATATCGATTGGTCTTGCTTCACTTCATCGGCCACAATACTTAACCATATATGTCCTCCACAAATAAAGAAAGACCGATGAACAACACTAGAACCAAGAAAAAATGAATGCCTAGCCTCATTCCTCGGTTCCTCAGGTGAAATAAATGAAAAAGAAGCTCATTAAGAAGAGAAGTTATAGGTTGAAAGACTTTCCAAGGTCAAGTGAAAGAAAGAGAATTATAAGCAGCGCGAATTGAGCAGTATCCAACCAGCATCGGAGATGTGGCAAAATGAATGGGTGATGAGGTTAAAATGAAAGAGTCCAATAACCTCGATGGCGTAACTCGTTGCAATCTTTATCAGGCAAATTAAGCGTTCAACTCCAAATGAAGGAGTCAATTTTGTTTAATGCGAAGGGGCTAATTGAGATGAGTGTCCAAGGCGCGTAGCTTCCTCGCTGCCAACGCCGGGGCGGGCCGTCGTGCAGTACAACGACCTAACTGGAACGACGGCGGAACAATAAGTAGCGTGGCCCACAAGTCCGTGTCCGCGAACCCCTACAAAACACCCAAGCGTAAACTTGGACGATTTTAACACGCTGATATGAGCCTGAAAAAAAGGGTCAATTCTATATGGGTTCGTGACGAGTGAAACCAGTGGAAATGTCCTGCACTTTGACAATCTTCTTGCCCTTCAGTAAGAAGAGTAAACCGAGCACCATATAAAAAGGGTCATGGCAGGAACAACAACGAAACTTTCCCTATTTCTCCTATTATTTATCCATGTCAATAGTAATGAAAACATTTTAAAAGCACATTACTTAATTATTTGAGTCGAGTGAGATATATATTCCTTTGCTAGTAATTAATATACCGCCGTACATACTGTAACAGTAACAATTGTCAATTAGGGAAGGAGGGTTCTTCTCCGTCAACAACCTCAAGTGCCCTGTATAGTACTATATATATTCTGCATGTTAATGACCCAGGCATATTTAGTCCTTTTTTTGTCATGTACAGCGCCCAGTTCCTTCTTCTTCGTTGACGGCGCTAATTAAATTTCTCACGATATTTGCTGGCTTCATCCAGTAAAACACACGCGACAAGTCAAAGCGCCATTTTTGCAGTCCTCCCCTTGCAGTGCCTGCGTGAAGAAGAGAGATTTATTCGCTAATACTTACCGTACGACCGTACAATAGTTAACCATGGTGAGTGTGAACCCAATCAGAGTTACTCTATTGGAGCAGGAAGGAAAAATGTAGGGGCCCTGTCACAGAAACCTTTCCGTGGGGTGAATTAATTACCGATATAATACCTATAATGTGAGACTTGTACTGTACACGAGTTTCCTTGGCGACAAATGTCATCATTCCATAAAGAAAGCAGCACACAGAGTAAAGAACAGTCTCTGGTTCTTTGTAAATTCCTGTAGTAATTTCTGTATTAGCTGGTTGTCTCTAGTGAGGAAAGGAATTGTTGATGATGCGTCTCGATTACCGTCTCACCTACGACACCCTCCGTCAGTTTTGGGAACGCCAGTTAGCCGCGGACCCCAACCGACCGTCCTCCAACGCCGACCGTCAAGAGGACATTCGTCGAGTCGCGGAAACCTTCACCGATGTGGCTCGTCAAAGCGGTCTCAACCTGCCGGCTGATGATTTCGCTCGTCCGTCTCGAGCGACATTGCCGCCGCAGATGGCGGACCTGATGGAGGAGATTGACGAGCTCAAGTATCAATTCGGCCGACTGGAGAGGGCTTATCATGAGGAGAAGCGTCTGAGGCAGGAGAGTGGGCGACAGTGCGCCCAATACTATGACATGGCGCGTGAGTCCAATGCGGAAGCTCTCCGTCAGCTGGCCGCCACAAAGCGACTCAATAAACTCGTCTACTTGATGTCTTACTATCTCCCGCCTGACCATCAAGCTCAGCGACATGTCAGGAAGATTGTTCATGGGATGAGTTTCGACGGACCCTACTCTACCGATTTCCAACCTCAGGTATGGCGGCCTGGAAAAAGTCAATCTTGATTAATCGCGTTTCATGTTGGAGTCATCAAAAACTCGGGCAACTTTGCATGTGCCTAGCCGCAATTTTTCAAAACATACTTCTGCTGTTGTTAAATAGTTATTGGCGATTAACAGAGCCGCAAATTAACGCAATCAAGTGAAAGGTATATAGTATTTAATAATTTTACGGGACTAAGTCTGAAGAATTTAAAAGCCAGGCCCACAAGAAAGACAACGCATCCCTCGGCGCTTCTCTTGCGTCCTGGCACTTAACAGCACAATCGTCATGTTAAACTATCAAATACCAAATCAAATGACAGTAATTCATTACTAAATCATTAATTTTAAAATTAAAAATGCTAAATCATTAGTTTAATCAATACACAATCATGTTGAAGAAAAGATACGTAACGCGTCCAGCTATCTTTGCACTTAATCATTAGTTGCTGTGAAAACTGGCGCTCTTTCTATTACATTAACAATCGTTCGCAGGACCATCAAGTGAAGGCCTTGGAATATCGACGTTCCAACCGAGATCTTGATCAAGACCTGAATCATCCTCTCGGCAAGAGCCTTGCAGGCAGAGGGAGTTGTCGTGCAATCATCCCTTGGAGAGACCATCACCTGGCAGATAATAACTGGGCTCCTCATCCATTCTCCTCGGAGAGTCCGCTCTACAACCGCGAGGACTGCCAGTTGCCGACCAACGGGCACAACTTTGAGGACGATGAACCCCCGTTGGTCTACGGGCCTCATCGTCTTCAAAGCCTTCATCTTAATCCAGGAGGGGTTAATAAGATGGATGACTGTCGAACTGGTCCTCCTCCGTTGGAGAAGCAGCGAGGAAATGGCAAGCAGAGAACCTGTTTCGGCATTAACTTCACCGACAACATAGGACGGATGGAGGTTGTCAGAAATAGTTTCAAGTATTTAGAGCAGCATCTCGGAAATTTAGCCAATTTGTTTGACGATTTCTCCGATGGATTGATCGGTAAATAATGACATCGGCTTTAATACAACTGTTGGATAGAATGTTTTTACAAGGTGCTCGCCAATTTTGTTCACTTTGCAAAGACTACCTTTTCAACTTGCAAAGCAGTGACTTTACCCAACAAAAAGTCTCTCAAGTGAGCAATTCCTTGGTAGAATTTTAATTTGTCTTGTAAGCGGGGCCATTTAGTGCCACGGGGACTGGAAGACGGCATAACGTACAGTTGGACATCCGGCGCGCCGGACAGCGGTTCAGGCTGCTTTCCCAAGGAGAACTCTTTCCCACCGGTAAAGGCTTCATAAATGCCCAAACCGTTGAAGACGACTATCCGGGGCCGGTATTGGAGAATCTTCCGACGGAGCTCGACGGCACCTTCTTTCAGTTCCGTTTTGGAGAGATCGGAGCTGGACTGGGAAGGACGGCTAACAATGTTGGTCAGGCCGATGTTGAAGTCCAGGATGCGGATGTCGTCGTGGAATGTCAGGGCTTCCGGGACTAAGCCGGAAAGGTGGAGGCATTTCCCTGGACAGAGAAGAGTAGTTCTGCCTGACTCACTCACTGTCTGTCTGTCTGTCTG
>LRSR01000275.1:0-72626 GCA_001579985.1 Hypsibius dujardini
TGTCAATCGATTTCAAATCGAATTTGGAGTGGAAAAGTGCTAAAAAATCTTGGAATCGAACGTTTTCAAAAAACGACATTTTGTGTGGGTTAGAGTGGTAAAAAAATTAAATTGAATTTTGCTAGAGCATGAATCAAACAATCAACGGTTGAATTAAATAGGAAACCCGCGGAGCCATCGGGGAACTTCCGAATTTTCTCCCGCTCAAACCAGATCTCGTTTGCAGATGAAATGTTTTGCTGAAATCTATTAATTTAGTCCACTATTCGAAACAAAAAATTCAGACAGATCGGCGTGTCAACTACCGTTCGCTTCCCTTGTCAGTATAATTTTGTCAGGAAGGCAATTAGGGAAGGTTCGTGTATATTCCCATTCGAAAGAAAAGCGGATGTTAAAAGGAACTTCCTGAAAGAAGCGTAGAATGAGATGTGAAACCTTTAATATAGAGCCAGCCGGGTAGGCTTTTTTCTCAACCTTATGGAGAGAGGGGTGTTAGTTTGTTTGATACCTAGTTCACGGTAGACATTGCTTTGCCATGTTGATATTCTTGCAGACCACAACGTAAACGCGCCCGTTAATTCTGACCTCATGAGGATGGTGCAGAAAAATCCCGAGACAATACGGGAAAATGATGAAGACCGCTTGCTTCAAGTTAACTATTCCGTAGTGATTGGGGAAAGATAATAACTAAACATCCATCTGTCCAATTGAGCACCAAGTAAAAGAGAGCCCGTAGAAAAAGCCGTAAAGGAGGAGGACATTGGCAATGAGATAACCGGATTCGGAGAGGATATTTGCTATTCGAAAAAGAACCAACATAAAAAGGAGGTTATTAGCTGCTCTGATGAGCATGAAGATGAGCGAAAAGGACAACCAAAGCTACGGGAAATCAAGCGACCCATTCTAGAGTCCTCTCTTTGTACTTAGACGTAGAGTATCTCAAGAAAGAATGTATCATACACTGAAACCCGCATTATCAATCACAAAAGTTGCAAGTATTTATAGTTTCTTGCTCTTTGATTTGCCCCCTTTACTCTTTCCCTTCTTGCCTTTTTTCCCCTTTTGCTTCTTTTTGTTGGCCATCAAGCACAAATGATACCTCCACCATCGTTGGATCCGTATCACCGCATTCATATACCGTAGTAGTTCCTGTTCCTTCATAAGTTCCTCCGCCCGGATCGTCCGCAACTCATCTATAACTCCTTGATGATGTTGAATGGCCACTTTACTTCCCACCAGCTCCTTCTCCAGCTCCTTCATATTCCGCGTCTCCTGCCACTGCTCTTTCTCCAACCTGCATCAGTATGAAGACATTTCACAAATATTCTATTACAAGTGCAAATTGTTTTGCCTCGCGGAGACTTTCATTTTTTATAAACAAAAGATTTAACAATAAGTTATATTTTATATGAACAAGAGGTTAACTGCCTCAAGTATTTTTTAACAAGCAAGGTTCCTTGTTAGATGACACACGTTTCATTAAGTATTTAAAAAAGGACACTCACAAAATCTGCTAAAACTTGTAAGGTTTATATACATTTTTTAATGTACTCTTAATACTAAATAAATCTTGCAGCTTCACTTGACATTTTTATATGGGAATTTGGTAAATAGTCGAGCCACACAGTCAGCCGACCTGTCGTGTTCCGCTTCCGCCACTCTCATCCGTTGGTCGTGATTGTCCTGCTGCTCTTCATACATCTCCCTATACAACTCCTTGGAAGCTTTATGCATTATCGTCGAGTAATCGAAGCATCGCGAGGCGAGTAAGCGTTTGGAGTAGATGGCCTTTTCTTCGTGGTCTCGCGTGAAAGCCATCAATTGCAGCTGATGTTCCGTAAACTCATTTGTATAAGTCAATTCGACTTGGACTCTCGAGTTGGTTTCGTACACCTCATTGTCAATTTGGCGTTGATGCAGACGGAAGGCTTCCATCTTGACTGCCAGCTGCTTTTTCGCATCGTCCACAGCGTGGGTTGCCACTTTTAGATCCATTTCTGCATCGGACAGGCCTCTTTCCTTGAAGATTCTAGCGTTCTTCTCTTGCTGCAGCTGGAAAGCGTTGTCTTTGATGAATCGATGGATCGTCTCCAGACCTTCCTCATCGGGGGCATCATATTCAACCAGTCCAGAAGAAATAAGTTCCAGCAATTTCTTCCTGAAGTCATAAATTTACTGGAGACTTTAGGCAAAGCAGACACTCATGCGTCTGCACAGAAACAAATACAGGGGCAGCGGCAGACAGACAGACAGACAGCCACAAAATAAATACAGCAGATGCTAGAAAAGGAATTGCACGTACCTACCCGAACTGTGCATTTCGTTGGAGAAGTTGGCGAAGTTGGAGGTGATCGAGCATCGCATGCATTCTCTTCTCGACCATCCTTTTACTGGGCTTTCGTGGATCGTCTTTGGGTAGGAAGTGATGCTTCCGCATGAGTTGATCGAATGTCTCGAGTACGACATCGTGCAGTACGGTAATGTTTAACGTCCCTGACAAATGTTCCAGCTATGGAGTCATAATTTAACAAAATATAGTTAGTAAGTGGGCCAGAGTTGAAATGGCCATCTGAGAAGCATACCCTGTACCACTCCTCATTCATTGGCTCTTTCAGTGGGAGTAGCCATTTAAGCTTGGCGATGGCACGTTCAAATGCATTCTCAATTATGATCTGCTCGACTACCGCGAGGTCCGCTCCTTCTTTCATAGTCTCCATCTAAGGGTTACGCTTAATTAATGACCTACCCTTCTGCTAGATGTGATTTGATACTTTATGTGCATGAGAAGAGAGATCCTGGGCCCTCAATTCTGCATCCGCTGATGAGATCCTTCGAATGCACCTCACTCCGTTAACTATTTTCAAGGTTGCCAAGCCAATAAAAATGCAACTGTGCTCGAAATACTTCTCACACCTGTCATAAATAGAGACTTTTCGCAAACAGTATATCGCACGGTATAGCGATACAGTATAGAATACTATACCCATTTCTCTATACTGTGCAAGTACAGCCACACAGTGATACAAAAATCCGGTTTCTATACACATCAAATTAAACCAATCAACTCACTCCGTTCAACTGTTGTAATATGCATTTTTAACCAAATTTCAAATTTTGCGATCGCCGATTCTAAAGCCCATCAATTTAGATACTACAGCAATTGCCAAAACAGTAAGAACGTTTAATCAGGCTCCCAATTTTTTGAAAGTGTTTAAAATGCCACCAAAATGGTTAGTATGATGCTTTGCTTTTCTATACTTGTGCCGCTTAGTTTTATACAGTTTGCGATACAGCAAAAATCCTTGTGATACGTGTATACATACATTATGACATTTTGTACTGTACTGAAACTGTAGAGTTTGCGAAAACTCTCTAATTCTTATATATATATATATATATGTCCGTGTAGAGTATATGTATCTAGACCGTTTACAACAACTCTTTACATATTGTCTGTGTAGAATATATTGTGTCGGTTATACAGCATGTAGCTTTCATCCTTTGCAAATGATATATAAACATTAGCTAATAAATAAATAGCCGGAGGATATGTATTATTGTTTTTGAAAGAGGGGAAAGGTGTGATAGACAAAATAATATATAATTATTTTTGGGAGCATTTATTAATTATAGTCTTTCCGGCGCTATTCGATATAGTTAATGGGCAACTGAATGAACGTCCTCTACATACTGTTCAGTTGTGATTGTACCGTATTCTGCAACAATTTCTACCCTGGTCAGCAAACAGATGGGAAAAAGGAGACGAAATTCATGTCTCTGATATTAACCGACAGATGGCACCAGGCAAGGGCAATTTGACAGACAATGGTCAGGCACGATATTCAACGCAAAAAGCCATGTCAACTTGTCAAGTGAAAGTTGTAGACTAATAAAACAAGTGCTGCCTAAAACCCTCGTGTTCAGAAATTTATGAAATACTAGAAAAAAAGCATCACCGATTGCGCTTCTTCATAACTTAATACGAATTTTAAAGAAAATAATTGATTTTAAACTTTCTTTTCTTTTGCATTGAAGGTAATCCCTCTAACATCATGGTCTCCTATTCTATAACAACGTGCCGTTAATTAAGCCAAGTTATTTTTGTACAATTTACAAATTACGATTACAAATGTTGGTTGCTCATAATGTTATCCTTATATATCTATTTTCTATCTATCTCTGTCAAAATTTAATTTATTTTTATTATCAATATAAGGTAAGGCTTTTGGGTAAAAGTTGTTTTAAATTGATTTAATTTGTCACCACAACTTGAGATGCTTTTCATACCGTGCCCAAGGGTCAGTACAGAGCCTCTGCTACCCAAGAATTGCTGTATCGGATACGCAAGCAGCCTGAAGTGATATTTTGCAAAAGGTACAAGATGAATTAATGTTAAAAGTTCAAGTCTTAAGTCTCGGTGGACAGCGATATTCAAAGGACGTCATCTTATTTGCATAATATGTAGACTAGAAATGATAGCCTTCACTTGATACGCGCATTTCATCTTGCACGCACGAGTGGCTTTGCTCTATCATCAAGTTCACCGGATCTCTCCCCTCCTCTTGTCTATTCCGAGAACCACAGCAGCGGAACATAATGACGGTTACGTATCACCGCTTGCCACACCACACGCCATACGATACAATCTTCCCTTCAACCACGCCCCCAGACCGGCACTGCAACTAGTAAGGCAGATCAAAGCCCGCCCCTTTCCTTCGTTGGTCCATTCTGTATGTCGAAGGAGAAATTGCTCACTCACAACTGACCGCAACTACGGGCATTACATACCTTCCATCTTTTCTTTTCCTTCACAAAACAAACCCAGTGGTCATCGTTGTTTTTGTGCCGTTTGCTTCATCTCGCTTACATTAGATATTACAACCCTCTCTGTCAAATGGAGTGCTGGATTACGCGGGAGGATTAGTGATATGGTTGTGTTGCCGTTTCGGATTTCCTACTTGCCTGACACTTTTTAATTGGCCCTCTTGACACTCTTTCATCTTTCTAAATTGACACTTTTATTTCTCCTTGCTCATTTGTTTTTGCCGACAGAAGCAGACACTCAGTTGGTGGCCATCGCCATTATTTTGTTTTCTTCACTGTAATCATGTGATAGACTATGTTTCTGTAGAGACATCAGACAGAAATTAACCCGCCAAAAATGACGATCAGATGGAGTAGTGGAATAATAATGACAATGTCATGGATGAGCACTTTATGCCTAATAATCTCGCATCTTAATCTATATGCTAATGGTCAAGATTTATCCTCGTCGTCCTTGGTGGAGACCGGACCGGCTTATTCCACCTTGTCCTCTTCCTTTAAGCAGCAGCCTCAGCTGAATTATGGATTATGTCCCGGAGAGTGTTCCTGTAATGAGGCCTTAACCACCCTAGACTGCAGTAAACGCCGGCTCCGGAACATTCCCACACCCTTGCCCGCACAAGTGGAGAAATTGTAAGAATTCTCTTAGTCCTACACAAAGTAGACAAGTCCCTCGGCATTCTTATTATTTCTAGTGTAGCTTTTCTCATCTCCCGACAGTGAAATTTATTTAAATTTGATGACGGTCTAACAAAATAATTGATACACATCCACAGCATCGTCTATAGTACTATTCAAAAATGAAATAAAATTTGACGAATATGCCACTGCTGTTGACTTCCGGATGACCCACTTTTTTTTAACTATTTCTATTTTTGTGCGGCACTTCTAAACATACTCTACACGTCGACTGGTCAAACAAATCCTCAAAACTCTCTCACATCCTCTTGTCTGTTTGACCCTTTTTCGTGCCTTGGTCACTTTTTACAAAAAAAGGTTAGACTGTCTGGGCAATTAAATAGTTCACGTATCAAAATATATATTGCAAAATATTTGGCCAAAACTGAAACGCAGACTAGATAGAGCAGATTTTTCAGCATAAAAGATGAAGACATTGCGTGTAATCTGTTGTCAATGCAATGGAGAGACAAGCATTACACCTCCTAATCGCAAAATGCAAACATGGACCTACCAACCAGACCCATCATGCAATATAAGAGGGTAATGGTTTCTCCCACACAGACCTCTCCATGAGTAATAACGTAGGACGACACATTGCAGGAAAAGCCAACAGCAGAGGGATCTACACTGCTCGGTAATTGTTGAACGATGAGGGCCGATTAGGTTGTCATACGAGACCAGAGACTACAGCAAGGAAGGAAGGAAGGAAGGAAGGAAGGGACGATAAGATTGCGGTTGTTCAGTAATGGCGGGATAATGCAATGAGGCCACCAGTGCAGTATGTACATATTTGGGAAGAGAGACGGACGGACGGACGGACAGTGGATGGAGTTTACAGAGAGGTGATGCTATCTTCTGTTTGGCGTGTGTCCTCCTGGCGCGTCGTTCCGTCGTTCCGTCTCTCCGTCTCTCCGTCTCCGGTGAATGTGTGTCTGTGTGACGTCGCCACAGACGCCGGTCGACGATGATTACACTGGCGAGAAGGACCGACGGGGATTAAATCACCACGACACCGGAGGAATGTCTCCGTTTCATTCCATTTTCAGGCAGGCCTCATTAGCAGTCAGACAGACAATTAAATGACAGACAGGCAAGTTAGTAATCTGCCTGGCAGACAAGTTAGCAATCATACAGACAGATAACTTAATCACGCCAAAGGCAGGCAAGTAAGATTTAGTTAGACAGACATGGATAGAGGCAAGCTAAAGAGCCAGTCAAGACAATCTTCAGGCATGCCTGATAGGCCTGTCAAATGTTTTTGAGTGGTTGTCTATAGGGCGATATAGCCCATTTTGTTTGACGCTGTTAATGTCCACTTAGCAATTAATTACCTGCGCCGAAGCTTAAAAGAATCTATAATTGTGTGAGTGGGGAGGGAAGGAGGGAGGCATTTGTTTGGACTGATGGTCCGTCAAGCGTGCAGCGGCTGTGTTTGTCACGGCGACGGGGAGCCAAACAACTCCCTCCCCTCCACCGTTCATGTAAAAAGGTCCTTCCTCGGCTTGAGCTATCCATCATTTGTTTAGTCATGGTGAGGTTGAAGTTTAAACTATTAGCACCTCACTTCCGAAAGCGCTCCTTGTGATGAGGCTCTCACTGTCAAACAGCCGCCGCCGTTATTCACTCTTAATTAAGGCATCTAAAATTAAATATTATACAAAACTTGTCTTATTCCATTTGACATTTTCTAAATATACACTACCGATATGAGTTATAATTTATCTATAACCTAACAAGTACGCAATAAATAATTATGCTAAAAATTAGGTTAATGATACTATCATTGCTAAATAATTTAAAATAGTTACAAATGTTATTACATTTTCTTTTACCGATGCATGACAATCAAACTTCAATGCCCTCGTCATTTTAGTCCGAATTTCAAAGTAGAAGGAAGCCTTAAAGAAAGATAAGACTTAAAGATATTTCTGGTTACTGTAAAAAATAGAGCAATAGAGTTGAAGATGTGTGGCAGTAACCTGCTACCCGATGCAATCACATCAAAAGCCTGCTCGCCCTTTACGAGGAAAGAAAGCCCACAGGAGCAGGAGTAATTTATTATCGATACACATCACATCCGCCGGTTCCCGTGTCTGTCCGGTCATTCAGCGTCTTTGTCTGCGAGACGATCCATCAACCAATGCGCCATTCCATCTAGGCTAATTTAATGGCTTCTCTTTTCTATTTCAGCTTATTATTATTATTATTATTATTATGATCAATATGAATGTAGCCACTTTTCTCAAGCCCGCTTCATGCCTAAGATATTATTCCATGGATGAGGGCAACGAAAAGAGAGAGTGTCACCTTTTAGGAGAAAACAACTGCTTTTTGTTTCAGGGATTTGCAAGGAAATGCCTTAACTCTCGTCCAAACAGATGCATTTCGCGGATTAAAAAATTTAAAGATACTGTAAGTCGCAAACCAAAAGGCGGAGAGACAATAGACAGAAGAACTGACAGACAGACAGATTGTGGCAGGCAGTGAGAGAGATGGCAGGCACTATACCAACAACTTTCCCCGCCATATGCTGTAACGGTCTTGTTTGCTAGACAACTGCAAGACAATCAAATTGACACCATCGAACGTGGATCATTTCAAGACCTTCTGCTCCTGGAACGACTGTAAGTAAGAAGATTGTTTGCAGCTGAATATGTCAATTACATGTATTTCTCAAGTGAATAATGCATAATACGCCCTTGCATCATTTCCCTCTCTACATACATCGTGCTGGTGTATAAGGTTGATTTCAGCGTAGCCAGCAATCACATCATTATAATTGCTGATTTACTTGCCATCCCACTGGTGAGAGAAAGAAAATCACTTGCATCACTTCACATTCACTGCGTCTTTTCCCTCTTTACATCCACACATACGCTTTCAATCTTTCACTCAACGCATAAAATGATCATTTTGCAGTTTGAATATGTACGAGTACTGCCTTGTAGTTAGCATTGCTTAGACTGGTCTATTGTACAAGATTCAACACTGGCAAATTACAAATAATAACAAAATGGGGGATGACATTAGAAAAAAATTAAAAAGCTTATGACAAAATGTTAAATCTTTGGATACTAACGAGAAGAAAAGATGAAGTAAAGTAAGACAAATAAAATTAGTTAGAAATTTAAGAATGCGGAGCTCAATGGAGAGTATATTTGGAGTGAAGACGTGGAAGAAAATGATAGAATGCGGAGCTCATCTTTCGCTTGGCTCTCTTCGTAATCCGTTCTCTATATGTCGGATCAAATTTCTAAATCAACTTGCGTTTAAAGGACATTTAAAGCCGACGTACTCCTCTCCCACTCTCTGCTCTTCCTTCCTCTTCCCGGATCTTTTTCATCCTGGCCTGTCGCATGCAGTAATCATCTTGACCCGCGGTTTTACACAATACCACCAGCGTTTGTTCAGTTCCATGACCCAGTAAAATACATTCTCTCATCACTTGAACTATATCAAGCTCCAGCACCAATTCACTTACTAAATTCCTCATTCAATAGCAACAACACAAAAAATGCACTGCACGATCGCATTCTTTTTTGACTAGAAAAAAAGATGCCACTTGATCGTGACTTTTTCTGCTTAAAAGTGCTTGGAGAAAGCCCTACGCAAAAAAATTGCCTGTCTCTTTTTGGATGGTCAAGTTAATCCGTTAAATGCATTTCCGCTTTGGGCGAAAGTTGATCGATTGCCCTTTTTACTTTTATATATTTCTTGATTGATTCCAATTACACTACAGCTTTGGCTGCTTCCAATTACAAGACTGAGCGACGAGAGGGTAAGAGAGAGAAGCAGTGCGAGGAGATAAAAAGATTATTCCGGTAAATAAGTGTTGCTAGCCCAGCAGGCACTGTCCATCATTCTACCACAAATGTCCCTCGGTGAGGCGTCGAGTTAATAGCCGCGCTCCATCGGAAAAAGAGCTCTGCACTTTCCACAGGGGTTCCTGGGGCCTGAGCTCTTTCAAAAATCAATACACTTTTACAAGGGCTTATTTTTGCCTACTTCAACATGATTTATCTTGCGACAATGTACGCCACGGGAATTGGCTACCTCAATTAGTTATGTAGATTTGTTTTCAAACGCTGGCTTAAAATGCAACGGAAGTTTTTGTCTCTCCAGGGAGTCCTTTTATTACAAGCAGCAGAGCTTCTTTTTAACACGCAGAAACATTGACGAGTCGCTAGGAATGCCTGCTGATGTCTGTCAGTCTGTCTGTCTGTCTGTCTGCCTGTCTGTCTGTCTGTCTGTCTGTTGGCGTGTCTGCCTTCCATGCCTGCAAGTCGTAACCTTGCCGCATCTGCCTTTGACAGTAGCATCAAATGGACTGAGGTGAAGTTTGTGGTGACTATAAATGGCATCCCTATAAAGTCCTTGAACCAAGGCAGAGGTTCTTTGAGGATAGTCTGACGCAAGACGACTCTGGAGGGAAACTGGTTGTCCTTCCAGACAGTCAGGAATTTCACACCTTGATTGAGCTGTTGAGACAATATTGCGACAGCGATCCACCTGAACAATCGCGCCCGGCTTTTTGTCTCCCTCATGATGACCGCGTCTGACGGCTTTTTCGAATGCCCTTCTCTAGTCAATAGGTAGGGAGAATAAAGGAAACCTGGCCCATTAAGCAGCAGGTGGCCAGCGATTAGAGACCGATTATGACCGGCCATTCCGCTGTCATAAATCCTCTCCTCATCTCAGCTGTCTGCCCGAATCAATTCATTGCTCGTGGATCTGTCTGCAAAATAATTTCTACGTTAAAATATAGAATTCAGATCAATCATACAACCCAAATTACAAAACTTTCCAATTTCACTTACACTCTACTTTACCACATTATAGCATTAATTAATTTAATTTGCTTTCATAGACATCCGCAAGTAATTATCTATTTTGTCCGTGCTCTCTCGAAAAAATGAAATGATGCTTTTAAGAAAAGAAGAGTATTCGACATTACATTTTATGATTTTAAATTTCAGACGACTAAACAGGAATAATCTTCGGAGTCTGCCGGACCTGCTCTTGGGCAGTTTGGGCCAGCTGAATCGATTGTAAGTGATGATTATGCGAGTACATAGCCACAATACTTGTAGAATGTCCAAATAGGCAAACAACCATTTCCATAAGAGAAAAGTTGGCATTTCCATCAAAAGTTTTGGAGGCGGTTTGAAAGGCATAAGGCAGTTATTGGCCTAAAGGGATCCAGTGTTGACTCTTCCCACGTCCTGGTCAAATCATTCAAAGACCCCAATAACAAAGGCCAATGTATTTCTAAACTGTCAAGCGCCGAAAAGCACAATTTTGGGCTTTCTCGGTTTGCATTTTCTGCCTGAAATGTCATTTGTAATGCTATTTTTTATCAGTGGTGAAAAATATTTGAGTACTACTCAGTCGCGTTGACGATTAAGTCGTAAATACCGTCTACCAAACCCAAGAGCATATTTTGAAAGTATGTGGCAAGAAGCACGTATGACAATCACGTTTATTCCTTTGTGGAAACAATTCCTTATTCCTTCAACGACCGTCCGACCGACCACACCTTCTAATTCCAACAGACATGAAAGAGGCAGCATTCCGGCCTCTGTTGACCTACCATTTCTTAGGAGGATTGCGAGGTGTCAATTGATCCAAAGTGACGGATAGTCAAAACTCACCTCCTTCCTCATCATCCTCAAGAACATGCTTATGTCACATCCCAAAATTATATTAATCCCCCAATCCAAGACAGACACACAGACAAACAAATATACAAATATACAGACACAGACAGACAGGCACGCACGCACGCAGACAGATAGACATATAAAGACAAAGTTGTTGAATAAGCATTCCGGACTCGCAAATCGCGAGTACGACGAGTACCTTCTTAAAGAACCTGCAATAGTCTGGACTACTTTCATTTGAGGCGTCAATTGGGCAAGACCTGGATCAGTAACCGTCATGAAATAGCATCTAAAATCAAGAGAAACGCTTAACTCCAACTTGACCCTTTTTTCATTCCCAGCCACAAAAGTGACGGTTGAAGGCATGAAATGGAGCCTTTTATATTCACTGCATTTAATATTCATTTCTTCGGTAGGAGTGGAGTTTTTGAGAAATCTTTAAAAATATTCGCTCTCCATTTTTTTAAAGATGGCCATTAGCAGTCGAGAAAAGTGATGATGAATGGTCATAAAAAAGCGTTTCCGACACTTTCAGGCTCTCTCTCTCTGTCCACACAGTTTGACAAAGGCAATTAAAGGCAGGCGGGCCTGAAGAAGGAAAAAAGCACATAAGAAAGATATTGAATATGATAACCCTTTAGCTGTCAGCTTATCCATAGTTGAGTGGTGTTGGTCGGTCTGAAAATGTTTTTACAGCGTCGCAGGTAATAAGAGGGTATGAGATATATGGCGCGGCGTTTCCGGCGCTGTGCTTTGAAATAAAACATCTTGTCAAGAATTGCTCTCTGATGTGTGTCTCCACAGCGGCCTCTGGTCAATTAAATTCTCAAATAAGACACTCACGGATGAATAGAGCCCGGGCTACCTGCAGTGAATGTTGAGTTGAAGGCCAGCGGGATGCGTGTTTGCTTGCTCTCTTGCCACGCTAAGAAAACCAGTTGATGCACTTTTATTTCATTTATCATGGCTGGAGCGCCGAGACATTTTAGAAAGGCCAGCAAAGAAGGCAATAACTTACGATAAAGAAAATATAAGCAGCGTCTCTGCACTTCTCATTAATTGACAAATATTTATAAAACTTCTTTCGTTGATCGAAAAAGTAAAATAATCAAATCTAAAAATGATTAGGGTGCATTTGAAGTTAGCAAATTTACAAGATTTCTTCCAATTTCTGACTACAAAGTAACTTTGATTATCTAACAAAAATGTAACATATCGTTTTAGTCAATCGAAAATGTAAATCAAATTTCTATATAGAAAAAGTGAGTGTGGCAAAGCTATGGATAAGAAATAGCCCTTTAAGTTTAAAGTTAAAACGATAGGGCTAGATTATTTTGATGGTGAAGGTTGAGAATTATATGTAGTACAAAAGATTAGATATTATTTTACTACAAGTCAATCAAGTAGCTTGGACATTTATTTACAGAGACCTCAGCGACAATCAACTACAGTTTATCGGGAGGAAATGGTTTGTGGGCTCTTTGCGGTTACGCAATCTCCAGCTGGACCACAATCAAATACGATGCATCGATTCGGAGGCCGTTCGCAACTTGAAAGACCTTCAAATCTTGTAAGTGAAGACGCTCTACAAATCCTTATGCTGGCTTCCTTACGTCCCTGCTCTGTCCAAACATTCCTTGCTCTTTGCCGATCCCGTATGCCTCTTTTTCAAAATGTCCACTTGCTCAAGATACCTAAAGTAGTTTAAGCCTTTTAGCCACCCACAACTTTCTCTTGCTTAAAATTTAAAAACCAAAATATATAGAATAAATTCCAACAAAAAAAGACACTGATAAAAGTTGCCAATTTTTAGCATTTTTGTCACCCAGCCATTTTTGCTTAATAAATTTTGAATGGAAATAATTAGGGAAAATTTAAAGCAATTTGTTTGCATTAGTTTGTTGAGGATGTTGACCAGGGTAAAGTTTGCAGGAATATTTTGATGAAAGGAGTGGGTATTTTGTAGGACTATGAACTACAACAATCTGACAACCCTGGCGAAGGACATGTTCGCGGACATGCGAAACCTCCGTATTCTGTAGGTCCTTATCAAGTCAATAATTGCACTCCAAACTTTTCCCTTCAATTTGGCTCCTCTCCAGGCGAATTTCGGAGAACCGTCTTACCTGCGACTGCAACTTGCAATGGCTGGCCACTTGGCTCCGCCGAAATTCCCGTCTCGCCCTCTTCACCAAATGTTCCTCGCCGCGAAGCCTTCGTAACCGCAATATTGCCGAGCTGGAGAGCAAGGAGCTCAAGTGTTTAGGCAGCAGCCAGCCATTTGCCCCTCAGACCGGTAGTCTTCAAACATATTTTGCAGCAGCTCAGCGCTCCAACGGACCACTTTGCAAGGATGTCCAGCCCAACTGCCCTGACAGCTGTCGTTGCAGTCAGGAGGGCGTTGTCGACTGCCGAGACCGCGGACTCACCGCCATCCCCTCCAATATTCCGGAGGACGCTACCGAATTGTGCGTAATAACTAAAAATGATCATTTTAATACACTAGTATAATTATATATAAATATTTAATCATTTTGATTTATCGTAATACAGTTATTTATTTATTTTAGTACTCTAGCTTCTGAAAATAAACTCATGCACTTGTTTTAAATATTTTTGGGTTAAGCGGAAAAAATGAGTAATATTAAATACAAAGGGTAGAGATGTTTAAAATACAGTAGTGTAATCAAATTGCAAGCTTCAATTGGGGAGCGTTGTTTGCCGATAAAATTGGGTGAGAGCACGGTGAGAAAATGTGCATGGCCAAAGTACATAACGCGGAGTGCATTGCGGGAATCAAATCAATCGTTACTTCTTTTCTAGGCGTTTGGAGCAGAATCAAATCACCGCGATTCCTTCCTTGGCGTTCACGTCCTACAAATATTTGAAGAAAATGTAATAATATCAATTTTATCGAGTGTCGTTGTGGCTACTCTCTCCTGGCAGACGAAGAAATGGGACGTGTGCTGCATGCGTGTGTGTCGGTTAATGATCCCTTACTCATGTCTCTACTCTGTAGTGATGTCAGTAACAACCGAATCAGCGACCTCGCGCCGGATGCCTTCACCGGACTTGATGCATTGACATCGCTGTACGTGGAATTTTTAATTTCCTCCGCCAATACGGCTGTCCAATTTTATTCATTCCATCCAGGCGAGAGTATGCATTGCATACATAACTTTAACTTTACTCAAGTATCTGCTATTATTTACAATATCCCAAATAGCTTTTAAAGCCCGATCTTTGTAAAATCTAATCAAAATATCATTTAATATTCAAATAACAACAAATTACTAAGTATATAGCCAGCTCAGCAATAAACTCAAAAAGTCAAATTAACTATATTCATTCGGCTAATTCCATAAATTTAGAGCAATAAATAAATAATGAGATGCGACCTTTGAATGAAAGGAATTATGATGTTGAAGATACTTGCTTGCTTTGTTTCAGTGTGCTCTACGGTAACGCTCTCCACGATTTGATACCGGGGACCTTTCGCGGTTTGCGCTCGCTCCAGCTTCTGTAAGTAATGTAACCGCGGTGTGCCTGACGCACGGTCATCCATACCCATCTTCACGAGAGACATGCCTGCCTCAACGAATTTTAAAACATCCACTAAACCACTTGGAAGATTTTACGATTTTAATCAAGAAGATCGTTAACGGGTGCTCTGGTTTATGTCTTTTTGCTCTCTGTCTTGACAGGCTTCTCAACTCCAATAAGCTATCGTGCCTCCACATGGACGTCTTTGACGATCTGCACAGCCTCAATCTCTTGTAAGTTGCCGTCATTTATGCCACAGCTTGGATCACAAAACTCTCAAAGTGTAACATAAATGGCTGGCAGTGACGATAGATGTCTTAAGACTCGCATGCTAGCAGCCACTGAATCAGACAGACAAACAGAGAGACAGACAGAGACAGGCAGGCAGGCAGGCAGGCAGGCAGGCAGGCAGGCAGGCAGGCAGGCAGGCAGGCAGGCAGGGAGACAGACAGACAGACAGGCAGAAGGACAGACCGACAGGCAAACAGACAGGCAGACAGGCAGGCAGACAGGCAGACAGACAGACAAATGGCAGAGTCAGACTAACTAGGAGTCAGTCGTCCAGCAGAGAACTTCTAAGTGGCATTTATGAAAAGGGATGGGCAATCTACTAGTGAAGGGGGTCCTTGACTCAACCAGTGGTCCATCTGGTTATACTCTCTTGACCCAGACAGCCTCATCTTTCTACTTGATGATATGTTTATATCCCGCGATGCATTTTGCAGAAGCCTCTATGACAATAAATTAACTTCCCTGGCCAACGGAACTTTCGCTCCACTTGGGCGCCTGCAAACGCTGTACGTGAGAATTTATCCTTTTCACTCGATTGTCGGTCTATGTAATCAGTGTGTGTATGACTTGACATCTGGCATCCACTAAAAAGTTGTTTAATTTTAACTTTATCACGCTGCGACGAGTTTTTATTCTAAGTCTAGGCGACTGTTTTCTATTAAACTAATCAGCCGATTAAATAAAGGAGTTGATTGATGTGTCTGTTGATTAAGCCTTTCGACGCCAGACTCTTCTAAACATCCGGTTTGCCTAAACATTTCAGACATTTGGCTAAAAATCCCTTCGTCTGCGATTGTAATCTCAAGTGGCTGGGACAGTATCTTCAAGCCAATCCCAACATTGAGACATCAGGGTCTCGGTGCGAAGGCGGACCAGTCCGGTTAGAGCGACAACGCCTGGATCAGGTGAAGCCGGACAAGTTCAAGTGCAAAGGCGAGGAATACAGCAAGACCAAACCCTTCGCCACGGGAAAATGCATGTTGAACGGACCGGGGCAGCAACAAACGAACAGTCAATGCCCGGAAGAGTGCCTCTGCTATGGAACCATCGTCAATTGTTCTTCACGCAAGCTGGAGACCTTTCCCAGCAGACTTCCTAAATTCGCGACGCAATTGTAAGTACGAGTACTCACTTCAATCCAAAGCACTTTTTTCTAGTAGATGCTCAGGCAGAAACTGTTCAAAGCAGCATCAACATTTTCTTTAGCGGCTGTTATAAAAAAAGAGAAAGATAAATAAAAATAAATAGGTCTGAGATTGTGAAATAATTTTGCAATACATCTTCCTATGAATAAATGTATTTGAATCATTTTTGCCAGATCGTAAAATGTATTGAACGGGCAGCTCGAGAGCATTTCTAAATTGCGTTGTCGAACTAAAATTAGTGCACTACCCCTTGATCTGTAAGATCATTTGAAATCCAAGTGGATAAAATGTCTCACCTTCATTAAAAACTACGGAGTGGCTATTTTATCTCCCTTTTTGGGGTCCAATGGCTCAATAAAAGCCGGGCTATTTTACCCTTCCCTGTCTGTATACGTCCCCAGCAGCCCAAATCGCGCCTCTGCTGTTTTACCCTGCCCACGTTGTCCGTCCGTTCGTTGTTGAACAGATGGTTGAGCAACGAGCAACGACTCAACGGAAAGCTCATGAAGGGACGACGGAAGGACAGCATGGGAGGGTTAATATTGAGGGAATGCTAAAATAGCCGGGGTGTACTGGGTCCCACACAATACAAGGGAGGGGTAAAAAAGCGGTAGCCTTAAAATGAGCATTCCGTGCACCATCCTATTCTTCTTCAGATTGCTCAACGACAATCGCATCAGCAAATTGGAACGGTCCACGCTCTTCCAAGACGCTACAAATTTACTTCGGATGTAAGTTGTCATTGTTGATAATAATTGGCAAAATTGTAATTCTCTTTAACTGCAATTGTAGTGACTTGTCGAGCAACGTCATCTCAATGATCGCGGAGAATGCCTTCGAAGGAGCCATTGCATTGACTGACCTGTACGAACAATATTTCACTGCTAAACAAGTGTATTTTTGAACTTTATCCTTGCTAAATTTCAGGAATTTAGGAAGTAATGACCTTCGACATGTGAACGCTTCGATGCTGTCCGGCCACCTGGACAAATTGAAGACGCTCTCCTTGTACGATAATGAAATATCTTGCATCAGCAGCGGCACCTTCGACATGCTTCCGCAGCTGCAGTCCCTCAACCTCCTCAACAATCCTCTTCACTGTAATTGTCACATGGGATGGTTTCCTGAATGGATGCATCAGAAACGGAAGGACTCTTCGCTCTTTCAACTAATCGGAAAGCCACGATGTGCCTCGCCAGTCGCATTGAAGGACACGCCTGTTCAGGATGTCATCGGCAAGGACGTGACCTGTCCGGTGGATGATAATGTCTGCTCCTCCAGTCTTTTCGGACCGACTGCGTTGCAGTGCCCCAATAAGTGCAGTTGCAGTGGGACCGTTGTGCGATGCAGTCGCCAGAAACTCAAGGCGTTCCCTATAGGAATCCCACTTGGGACCACAGAGTTGTAAGTTGCTCCAACATTAGCTTTGGCGCTCTGAGAGAGTGTAAATTGTCTGCATGTCTGCCTATTTGTCTGTCTCTTTGACTGTGCCTTTCTTTGTCTGTCTGCCTGTCTCTCTCTTTATCTACTTATCTTTCTATATTTCTGTCTCTTTATGTTTGTCTACGGGAATGATTTGTGGTACAACTATCTAAAGGTTATCCATGTGGCAATTAGTTTGCGGGTAAGGTAACGGCGCCTCCATTTACAGGTATCTTGATGTGAATGAGATCGAGCTCATCCCGCCGGAACTGAATAACCTGAAGGAGCTCATTCGGCTGGACCTTTCCAGCAACCTCGTGCCTTTTATCCCGGAATTCGCTTTCTCTAACCTGACCAAATTAGCCACTCTCATCATGAGTTACAATAAACTGCAGTGCATCCCACGAAACAGTTTCCGAGGGCTCACAGCTCTGCGCTTGCTGTCTCTTCACGGAAATGACATCTCAATGATACCGGAAGGAACGTTTGACGACCTCACTGCCATGTCGCACATTGCACTGGGAAGTAATCCTTTCCACTGTGACTGTGAGCTTCGGTGGCTATCTGAGCTTTTCAAGAAGAGTTTCATCGAACCAGGCATAGCGACGTGTGCCTCTCCCAATGAATTGCGGGATAAACTGGTTCTCAGCGCTTCGTCCGACCGTTTTGTCTGCAACGCTAACGGTAACAGCCTAACACACCGCTACCCAATCATTCATTCACTCATTCAGACCATCAATAAACCGACAAGTAGCAGCAGGTAGCCAAACAGACAGAAAGACCGACAGACAAACCGACAGAGACAAATGAAAATTACAAAGAGATATTTAGACGAACTGATAAATTTACACGTAGATGAGTAAAGATAGATGTAATTTGGAGGGCCTTTTTTATTTCAGAACAAGCGCCGGAAAAAGTTCTCTTGAAGTGTGACATGTGCTACACCTATCCTTGCAAAAACGGAGCGGCCTGTGGAAAAAAGGACGTCCTGGATTATGAGTGTCGTTGTATTCTGGGATATCACGGCAAGAATTGTGAGCACGAAATCGATGCCTGTTATGGCAGCCCATGCGAGAACGCGGGAACATGCAAAGTCACAGATCATGGTCGATTCAGGTAAGCAGTCGGCAAGGTAAAATAAAACTAACAAGCATTTTTCTAGACAAACAGACAGTTAAGTTTGATTGCATTTCAATATGTGGATAGAAAGAAAGATTAAAAATTAGAGATAGTAAAACACCCAGACTAGACAAAGGGATAAACAGTTATTGAGAGTATAGACATCCAGACAAACATTCACACATACTAACAGAATGGCGTCAGTCATCTTGAAAGCATTATAATTTTCAGTCCGATCCTATTTGTTTGTAGTTGTCTGTGTCCGGTCGGATTTGAAGGTGATCGTTGCGAGACGAACATCGACGACTGCGTAGGAAACTTGTGCCAAAACAACGCCACCTGCATTGACCTCATTCAGGCATATTCCTGCTCCTGTCCCAAAGGCTACAGTGGCACTTACTGCGACAGAAAGATCGACTTCTGTTCACCATCCGTCAATCCCTGCAAAAATGGCGCTTCCTGTGTGGATCGTTTTACAGACTATATCTGTGCTTGCCCACCCGGCTTTCGGGGTCGAAACTGTACGGAAAACATTGACGACTGCGAGATCAATCTGTGTCAGAACTCTGGAGTCTGCATCGACGGCATCACCAACTTTACTTGCAAATGCCCCGACGGCTTTGCTGGCAAGTATTGCGAACTGGCACCGATGGCTAGTATGCTCATGTACCCGCAGGCATCGCCATGTGAAGCCTCGGAGTGTAAAAATGGAGTCTGCTTCCAGCCACCTGGAAGCCTCATGGATGATTACAGTTGCAAGTGAGATGTCTCTCTATTTCTCTCTTTTTCTCTCTTTTTGCCTGTCTGCCTGTCTGCCTATATATCATTATTGATATGTCTACCTCCCTTTCCGCAACGATTAATGTAACAGCAACTTTTTGATAGGTGCTACCCGGGCTTCGCAGGCAAGAACTGCGAATCTCAAACCGGCGCCACATTCTCCGATGAGGATTCATTTGTCGAGTTAAGCAAATTCCCCATCAAGGCGGAAGTCAATCTGACCTTAACTCTTGCCACTAAAGAAGACACCGGAGTGGTTTTCTATTATGGCCAAAGCGTCAAGGATTCCCACACTAGCACAGCACATCTCTCCATCGAACTCTTTCGAGGTCGGCTCAAAGTTAATTTCGATGTTGGAAACTACCCCGTCTCGACCATTTACAGTTGGGAGAAACTGGATGATGGCCAATTTCACCGGCTGGAATTCATCGTCAAGGGCAAAAATTTGTCCATGAAAGTAGACAAAAACAAGAGTCGCTATGTGACTAATACAGGAGCCCGTGATTTCCTGCCGAGTGATGGGAGGATATTTTTCGGAGGTCTGGAAGCGGCAGTTCGCACTGAAGCAGTCAAGCAGTGGCACTTCCGAAATGCAACCAGCTTCAAGGGTTCGTCAACGCCTTGTATTTTGGCAATTTTATTTGAAGCATGTCATTAGTAAAATCATTTTTTATTATTCCACTTTCTGGAATAATAAGAGTCAAAGTTGATCCACTACTTGAACTTGAGAGACGGAAAATAAAATTGTGTAATACATTAAAGTAACTTGTATTTTGTGTTGGAATTTAAATATAAAAACCATGTATTATTAATTATTTAAAAGTAGTTGGGTTTTCAATATCGGTAAGTACTTATTAAATATTACATCTCAGTGTGTCTGGCCCTCTATTTAATTCCATTTTTGCTGTTATAATTTTATACTAATTATATGAATTGCATTGAGCTGTATTTTGTATAAAGATAATACCAACTGGTTTGCTTCTTCATTTTTAGGCTGCATTAGTGATATCCGCATCAACGGGGACTCTGTAAATCTGGCTCAGGCAACGTCCTCCCACCTCATCACGTCCGGTTGCATGAGCTTCATAAAAAACGAAGACCATGTCTGCATGAGGGATGCCACGCGCTGCTTAAATGGTGGCAAGTGCACCAGCCTCGACGTCGTTAACTACCAATGTCAATGTCCAATTGGTTACGGAGGACAACACTGTCAAAAAGGTAACACAAAACTCACTTTTTCTTACATTACTACTTTTTAAATACTGTTACTTATTTTTAATTAATTACTTTTATTTTGCTGTTACTTTTGATTACTTTCATTTGCTTTTAAATAGCGTTAAATCTTTTTATTTAATTATTTTTAGTTTTAAGATGCTTCGATGATGTGTTGTAGAACCAACGTGCGAAAAGAGGTCGCGACGCGAATACCTCCGCGACAGTAACGGCTGCCAGTCTCGGAAGCCTGTCAAGATTTCCGACTGCTCCGGTGGTTGTCATGACAATCTTCAGACCGATTCAACCTCCGTCTGCTGTAAGGCCGCCAGCAAAAAGCAACGCCGGATAAAGATGCTCTGCCCTTTGACTCGCAAAACCTATTACAAGCACTATGAAGTTGTGCGCAAATGCTCCTGTACAGTACAATGTTGAGTGTCCCTCTCTCTTTTTTACTTAATATTTTACACACAGATTTCTTATTCGTTTCCTCTCTCTTTCTCTCTTTCGGTTGTCCAAACTAACTATTAATTAATTAAATTAGTGCTTTAAAATATTAAAATATCATCTGTACAATGATGTGTATCCTGTCTTGCCATTCCTGGATCCCGACAGCTTTAGCCAGTCGATTGGCTTTTCAAATTCAATTTCAGCTCCCGCTCCCGACAAAAGAAGAGACTAAGAAAAAAGCCATGCATAGAAAGCGTATTGCATGTAGCACGTGTGCAACGACCAGATTCTGTTAACATCCTACAATACATGTCCCGGCATAAATTGTTCTCCTTTAATAAGTTGATATGGAAGGATTTACCTGTCTCACAAGGACTTGGGGAGATTCTTCATCGATTGGTTGTGGGAGTAATCAAGTAAGCCTACTCTCCACCTCTCGCCCTGTTGCGTAACAAATCCAACAAATACGCAACTTTTTGCGATAAATTTTAGGGATAAAATTCATTAAGCAGGACTGGATGACTGCGGCCTCAAATACTTTGCTCAACTAAAAGAAGTATAAAAGGTTAGGTCTTATAAGTCCTTTAAAATGTTAACTATCTAATATAATTAATACGGAAATTGCAAGTCTCTTTTTTTGTTTCCTTCAAATATGTTATAATTCCATGTAGCAGTACTATAATGATGATCTTTGCATGTTATTTCTCAGCATTAGAATGCTATCAATATACTCACAAATGAAGTCTTCATTTTAGAGTTATCATCATTACATTCTTCTATTTGATCTTAAATATTTAGTCACTTTCTTTAGATTAATTTTGAGTAATTGCGTTTAGAAAGGAAGAGCCAAGTATAGCTGGTGGGAGACCGGAGAGCAGTGGTATCACGAAGAGGAGCAACTGCCTGACCAGCTGGCGCTGCCAATCGTCCCAAGAGAAGAGTCTCTCTTTCCCGGGAATTTAAGTAAGAATGAAACCGCAATAAGATGACATGTGGCATACTTACAACTTTGCTCTCAATTTTTCAAGCATTTCATCCGGCAAAAAAGGCAAATGATCCGCTTCCTGTCATTCCAAACAAACCGAAACAGATGCAAATGCTAATGAAAGTGAGGAAAGATGTTTTACTCTTGCTTGCGCTCGACAGCGAAGGCCTTAAGAAAGTCCTTGACGCACTGTCCACTCTAAGGATATCATCATTTTATTTGCATACGTGTATATGTCTGTGTTTGTGTCTTTTCCTATCTCTGTCAGTCTGTACTAGCAATTAATTTACTAACATAGCATTGGTTACAGCTCAAAGTTTCGGCGGGCAAAGACGTAATAATGCAGGGCGCTCACAAAACCAATCAATTTGACGTCATTGAAAGTGGAATATTGGAGATGTAGGGTATGTGAAGGACGCCAAAGGCACACAACACAAAGTCCGTGAATAGAAGGAGCAAGAGAGTTTTGGTGAGCTCGCTCTCACCTACCACCAGCCCCTACCAAAGGCCCACTCTGGTTTCTGGTAAGGAACTGTGGTGCTCCTACTCATCTTTCTTTTAGGATGGAGGCGGGTAAAATGTCTAATCTTTATTAGGATGGAAAAACATTTCAGTGAGTCGTGCATTCAAATTCCTCAAAACTACTTGAAAGCCTTCGCCAAAGTGGATTTTGTTAGGAGAACTGAAGGAATATCAAAAAAGCAATCTTTGCGACGCTCTAGTGTCAAGGCTTTTCTCCGCCGGAGACACAATTTTAAGGAAGGTCAAAAATTAGGCAATGGAACAAGAAGGCAAGCCTAAGCAAAATTTTATACATGTCTTGTTTTTTACAAGTGACAAAGCCGACGGGACGTTCATTGTGGAGACTAGTCAAGTCATCGTCACAAAAATGGTCGGCGGAAAAGAAAAGACCCTGGGAGAGCTCGGACTCGCCTGTTACTGTGGAGAAGTGGCGTTAGTGACCAACAAACCGAGAGCTGCCACCGTTACAGCCAGCCCTCAGTAAGTTCCTTGAGCTATAGTAAAAAGTTTCCTAAGACCTTATTGAATATTGGATATTCCCATTGATTCCTATTTTAGCGGATGTGAATGTGGCTTTTCTTAAGGTGATGGCGTTTGAGCGGCTGTTGGGACCTTCTTTGGACGTGCTAAGATGTAATGTAGCGCGATATGACCGCTAGCTGGCAGAAGTCGCCCTCAAGGACGCTGCCGAAACTAAATAAACAGTTACTCTTTCTCCAGATAACAATAGACTCTGCATCCGCTTTATATTGCATCTCGTCTGTAAAATATCCTTCTCTGACTGTTTTATTATCAATTGAGATAAAGTATTAACACTCCTCACTCTCAAGTCATCTGCATCACTCACAGTCAGTCTTACTTATTGGGGATCACTTTCAGATAGGGAATGCAAAATGTTTCCACTTCATCTTTTAAATTACTCTAATATTAGTGATGATTTATTAAATTTATAGTTTGATTGGATGATGTTTGGACCTATCCTTTTCCCAATTCTACTTACAATCCATTTGACCAGTAAAATATTTTGTGCATTTCAGAGGATGGAGCTCTCTATGGGTTATTTGTGCAATATTATTTGGAATGAGGCCCGTCTGGATTGAAACTGGCCAACAACTCCGCCCCCTGACATGCAAAAAAAGATTGTAAATTGAATTTGGAGAGAGCAACTGTCAAAACTAATGACATAAAAACCGTTAAAAAAATCAAAAGTTTTTACCGTGAATATGGGCAAACTGGAATTCTGCGGTGCCTTCCCCACTTTGGAAATTCAACGTGAAAAGTTTTTAAAGCCACACCGACAAAATAAATTTTATAATCATCAGTAATATTGGAGCAATTGAAAGAAGAAAGATAGTAGAGATAAGCCAGGAAGTGCAGCACGAAAGATAGCGTCCGATAATATGAGTATCGATAATGACTGATATTGCTGTGTGGCATACTTATAATAACAATTTTTAGTTTTAAGCTACAAAATTACAGAGTAAATTAATTGATATTTTTAATCTATAGAAGAAAAAAGATGTGCGCCTTTTGATCGCAGTCCAAGTGAGACCTTGAAGGCATTGCGCACATCCCTTATTGTCAGCATCAAGACAATGGAATCGACGACGGCCTCAGCCAACAACACCAGCCAAGCCATCTCAAACTTTCGGGAGCATAAAAATGACCATGGAATACAAGATGATCAACCTCTTGAACACGTGATGGTAGGTAAGTTAATTCTGTACCCGGCTGAAATAAATTAAAAGTAGGAAACCTTTTTGAAAATAATTTGTTTTCCAAAAGAATCCAGCGGAGAAGGCGCAAAGTTTGAAGCCCGCGACCGGTCAATACCGATACGGTCACACTCAAATGGGTACAAGCAGACACAAAAGTCACTTGATCCTTCGGGCGCTGCCGGAAAAGCATCACCTCAAAAGCCCACATGTACGAGCCAACAGATATTTTAATGGACCTTAAGACGACACAAAAATTTGTTTGAAGGGTGATACGCGCCAGCAGCACCCAGCATCAAGGGTAAGTGCTAGCAACCTCCTGCCTCCTGCCTGTCCATTCCATGAGAAGAGGTCATTTCAAAGAAGGTATGTCGGTGATAAAGCTCTACCGGCGGACCACGTCATGGAGAGTGGTCAATTTTACGGTGATACCTTCTACCTGACAAACTAGACAACAGACTAGACAAGAAGAATATACGCTGTCTAGCGGAATCGGAATCCCTGACAAGGCATTTTGAGTAGCAGAGCAAGAAGGATTGCCACCTATTTTACTCCAAACGCCGTTAGACTTTCCCATGCTTTATCTGCTTTTTCATTTAACGCACTCCATAACACATTTTAATACTTTTAATAGGCAGGTTTAACTATCCTTGTTTTTCCTAGAATAGATAAATGTTTGCAGTTTTTCCTCAATCCCTTACGAGATTGTTATTTGTTACGGTCTCTCTATAGTTTAGGAGTCCTTACATCTGTCGGTGAAGGAATAAAAGGATAAGTCTCTCACCTCTTACCCAATCTGTTTTGCCATCGACGGAAGGGTCCGGCAAAAATAACAACTGGCCTGTCAAAAGTAAACTAATGTCTGCACAATTGAGGCCTTTACTCAACAGCCCAAAAATGATGTCATCAAAATATTGTCTCAGGCAACATGATAAAAACAGCATAATACGCAGAGAGGAATTAAAACGCAGGGCAACAAAGCGTCACATATAACTGAGAACTCTTTGAAAGATCCTACAGCTGTGGAACCTCATCAACCCAAACTCCATCCATTTATTTTTTACTTTTTATTTCCAAAAAAGAATTAAATCCCAGCACCATGGAGCGGAGTATATTACTGGTACCAGCACTTTACTGTCTGGTAGGCACATATTTAGTTTAGTACGCTAAATGACGCCGAATATTTAATTATTAATAAAACATGTCATAAAAATGTCAAAATAAATAGTTTTTTTCATTTTATATTGCAAGTCTATGAAAAATGAAATTATGACATTGTATCACATCTGTGCCTGAGCGCATGTATTATTTAGTTAATTAGCCAACTTTTTATCATCAATTTATCTTCTATTGCTATTCTTATTTTCTTGCAAAAACACTGAATAACTGAATAATTGAATAAAAAAGAAAGACATGTAAGCCTTGCTGTACGTTACAGACATTGGCGCTTGGTATGAAGACTGCCCACAGCAGTATCTCCGACTGGGCTGTGGAACGTCTGATGGACCGCCAACGTTTGCCACCCAGTCTACGCAACTCAATAAGGCCCCTCATTTCCAATGAAATTCCCAACGAAAAGATCCATTTAAAGATGCAGTCAGCAATGCAAGGTCAACCGCAAATGGCAGCAGATGTCCCTTCACAACAGCAGCAATTTATGCAAATGTTACCCTACCCGACGTACAGTGTCCCACCGCAGACCTCCTTTTCCTGTAGCAACGTCAAGCAAGCCGGATTCTACGCTGACACGGAAACGGGATGTCAAGTCATCCGACGTTGCACCTTGTATAATTTTATGTTCACTTATATCTGCCCTAACCGAACGGTGAGAAGGATAATGTCATGGACTGCTCCATGAAGCGCGCATTTTGGTAATTGTCAAATTTGATTGTTTGCAGCTCTTTCGGCAGGACATTCAAAGCTGTGACTACTGGTATAATGTCCAATGTCCAAGGTACCCCTTTACCGACTAATCCTTTTTATATGATGGTATAATTTCAGACAAAAATTGGCTTAACTTGCAGTACTTTGTTAAAAAGACTTAAGACGGAAATGAATTTTAAAAAGGTTTACCGAAGCTATTCTTCTCGATGGTAGGATATTTTGTCTGAAAGACCTTCATTCCCAAGGAGGAAGCAGTGGCAAATTTCTTAAACTTTCGTAATAAATACACTGCACCGATTTAAGGCAAGGCAACAAAGTAGTCTCTTATGACGTAGTCATTTATTGCAGAATTAATTAAGTGAAAATTAATCGAGACTACCGTTTTGACAATCTACCAAGAAGAACGGAATTTGAAAATAAATGTTCTCAAACGCTGGCAAATCAACCCAAAATAGCAACGATACACCGCAGACATTTTTCGAATGCCAAGGTTGCATTATTTTGTCAGTTGTCTTACCTGAAATTTTCGCCCAATTATTTATAGGATTGAACCAATTTTCCACCATCATTCCCGTATATTCCATGACCATTCGTACTAAAATTTAAATAACCTTTGTTAATTCTATCAGTCAAAATAATTTGCCTAGTTAGCCGGAAATCTCTGCCAACAAATATTGTAATTTAAAGGTCCCTGCAACAAATGGAAGATTCTGTGCCGCAATTTCCCTCGCAACGTTTCCCAAGCTCATCCTCAAATGTGGTGAGTAAACGCGGCCTATCCATCCTCGATCGCTCTATTCCTCTCCTCCAGCCCTTCGAGAGTGCCGACGCCCCGCCCTTCTCCGAGGACCTTGACTGGACGAATGAAGCCTCCAGCCCTCAAAATAATCCTCCCGCAAAAGGATCGCCCGTTTTCCGGCCAGAAATCTCTCAAAGAAATTCTTCAATCAGGACGCTGATGCAATGGGTAGGGGAGAACCCCATTTGGGTTCCCCGAGAGGAACAAGTGCAGTTGATGAGCAGGCAACTCTCGTCGCCGTTGATGACTCATCAACCGGAGGATAAGAGGATAAAGAGACGAAAGAGTTTGGCCATTAGCAGTGGAGGCGTAGTGGAAACGGACGCCAACGACCGAATCAACCGCAATCGTCAGCTAATGTTTATGAAAGAGGGCGCCAACTTGCCCACAACAACACCCTCATCTGCAACAACAACGACGACAACGAGGACCGGTATGATGCCGACGACGATGCGTCCTGCAGCGATGGTGACGTCATTCTCGGGGAGGACAAGGAGTACAACTACAACGACCACTCTTCCTGCTAGTATATCCCCTTTGGCCATGGTCAGCAATGCACTTTTACCATTACCTGCCTTGGCGGTTCCCAAAAATAAACTCTTGGGCACGGGATGGATTCCTTTGACTGATTTCGGGTAGATTGAATATATTGCAAATTCAAAATTCAAAATTCAGTTCCGCTTGAAATAAAGGATGACCTTGGATATTTAATAAGCCGTAATTTGAAAAGCAAAGATCCTGCGACGAATGATGTATAGGATATATTGCCTCAATGTAACAAGCCATTGGTAATATCGTTCACAGAAAAACGATGCAAACTGTTGCAAGTCAAAATAAAAGCGAATAACTGACAATTTACTAGAATAGAAATTAAATGCCCAATAATGGTCGTTGGTGAGACCAAGTGACTGCCACGCTAGGGTTGCTGAGAAGTGGCCAAATTTGAATCAATGACTTTTCACGTTTCCGCAGATTTGCTAACGGCACAACCATCCGACTCACATTGGCTGAGGAGCCAGTAAGTTTTCATTGTTCCCTTACCCTAAACCAAGACGAAAACGCTGACGTCATTTACAGTATGGCTTTATAGAATAACAACGGCAGTAAGGAAAGATATAATCCTAGTGTCTATCACCTTGACTTGTATTTCGCCACGTTCTTCCAAGACGAATCCTCCAATCTTATCCAGCAAGTCTTTTATGTTCTCCGATGTTTGAATTTTCATCGCTAAAAAGAATAAGCAAATGAAAAAAGGGCTCAAGCAGTTTTGGATGTTGAATTGTGAGAAAGACTCTTACGTTCCCCTGTGGATTCCATTCGTGAGGCAACATTGACCGTGTCACCGAATCTACTCACATGACGGCAATATCAATTATATTAATATCTATAGGTGGTTGGACTTGAATTCCTTACAGACAGTATCGTGGCATTTTATGCCCGACAATTCCAGCAACGCATGAACCTTTATCAAGCATGAGAAGTTGATTAAAATGTGACCCAATCAGTAATTGTGTTGTGTACTGACCTGAATGGATACCGATTCGGACCTTTAAATTGTCGTTGACATTGTTAGGCACCGGAAAGGTCTTAATGTCCTGGCGAATTCGCAGCGAAACGCAAGCTATTTCAGTAGCATGACGTCGACCGTTTCGGATCGGCAATCCGCTGGCCACCTGAACCAAATCAATTAAGACCACCCAAAGAGGCCATGCTTTGTTTAGGGCTCAAACTGACCATATAGGCATCCCCGATGGTCTCAACCTTGTATACATCATACTCCTCCAAGATCCCGTCGAAGAGTGTGTAGAGATTATTCAATAAGAGAACCACATCAAGAGGAGGAATTGTCGAGCAGATGGTTGTGAAACCACAAATGTCGCTGAAGTAAATGCTGACGCTTTCGTAGGACTCTGGGACGACACTCTCGCCCTTGGTCAAAGCCGCCGCAATGACCCTAGACATTTGACAGTATATGCAACACTCTTATGTTACAGTATAAATGGCAATTAGTTTACTTTGGCAATAGTTGGCTGAGAAGCTCTTCCGATCGGGACTTCTCTTCCATAAACTGTCGCGTCTTCTCTGCAACTTGTTCCTCCAAATTATTCGCATACAATTCCATTCGTTCCAGCAAATGCTCCACAATATTGGAACTGCCCTTGCCGACAATCTTTTTGGCAAAGTCCTGCTTTCAACAAACAAATATCACCAAATAATTATTACCTCACAAGTGGCTCATGTCTTAAATATTTTGTAAAGCCACTTTTGAATGAGTAACAAGTAAGATGTCATCACTCATTACCTTTCCTCAAAATTTCAACTATTTACAACTGGGTAGACTATTTTATTCATTTCATTGGTGTCATCAATATCTAACAAATGGCAAATACAAATGGAAATGTTCATTTTGGATTATAAATAAAAATGAGAGGTAACCTTAATTTTTAGGAATGAAGGTCGGTCGCTCGGGAATTCTGCCCAGCATTGTTCCATCAACTGGTAGAGGTCAGCTGCACATGCCGCACGAGGAACATTCGGACGCATTGGGGGGATACCGCCTTCCTTAACCTAGGTCAAGGATCAGACTGGTCAAGTACGGGCATACAGTATACTCAACTCAAAATGTTTAACCCACTTCCAGAACGATTTCCCGGTGCGAGCCCTGGTTATTGTAGAGCCCTGTCTGGTTATCCCCGATGCTAGCCGAATAAGGGGCACTACGCAGGATGATTTGCTGCAGCATTATCCCAAAACTATAGACGTCACCTGTGATGAGAAGACACACAGGACAGAGAAACGATGGTTGCAATGGAAAGGTTTCTCCTCTTTAAAGTGACCCTTCTGTATATAGACGAGGTAAAAAGTGACCTTTCTGTAAAGTAATGACTGTGTAAGTTACTACATCCACCCAAGGCTGTAAGTTAATCCAACACCAACCTGGGATCCGCGGGGAGGCATGCTTTGACGCAGAAGTTCGGGTGAACGCCATAGGAGTAAAGTAAAATCCCGCGCCTCATTGTCCGTTTTGTCCGGAGCTAGCAAGTCTGCAGGGTTTACGAAGGCCGTGATACCGTAGCTGCACACTTTCACCAGGAATCGACTGTCGATGGAGCAGTTGAAACCGGTCAGGAAACCGTGCGAAACTATCACCGATTCGTGTAGATATGCCATGCCCTAGAGGATGCATCATTAACAATCTAGTCAGTCAACTAATTTAAAGACCTCTAACATCTATACATCACTAATGTCTTTAATCATCGAGTGCTTGAAAGACCTTGGAAGAAAAGCCGATATTTAGCCAAGAAAAATAATGATGAAGATGCAGTGTAAAGTGTACCAGTCAAGCTTGATCATTTCGTTTTCCATGACGTTATCGAGGGTGCCTTTGGTGCAGACATCACCAACCATCAGTTCGCAATAGTTTTCGTTGTCCAGTCCGACTCCGATGATGCGATGCAGATTGGGATGATTGATGGTGCGGACCTGTAGATGTATTTGCATGTTTAACATCTTGGCTGAAGGTTATTATACCTCCTGCAGTACCTGGTTAAGTTCGCGGATTAGACTTGCTGTTGGCTTGTAAGTCTTATTAGGCAGCTCCACCACACAAACCGGCAGACCATTATACTTGGCCTGCATTTCACATATAAATCCTCTAAATTCATAATCAACTGAATGATCGCACGACTCTGCTTACTATGACTCCGCTGGCATAGCTGCTGCAGTTGCGTGATTTGCTGACTTGCGTTTCTGAACGCGTTATGCTTCCAGACTATGACACATAAATATGTCAGGTAGCTCCCCTGGGATCTCAATCAAGAGATGGCCAAACCTGAAGAACCTTGTTGTTCTTGCTTTTGTTCCTTTCACCAAGATACTGCAACTCTTCTTGCCTGATTCGCCACCAGTATGGGTCCATTTCCTTCTTCTTCTTCCTCCTTCATCAACAAAAGAGCCAATAAAATAAAGTTGAAATAGACATTTTTACAAGTTGACTAGAATTATGCTGACATGATCCAGCCAGCAAAGACGGCTGCGATGGAAAGTGCGGCGAATAGAACTCCGACGGTCAATCCGGCAATGGCGCCTGGCTCACTTCCGAACCTCATATCTGCACAATCAACAATTATACATCTCTAACTGCACTTGTCCATTATTAAAACCAGCAAATTTTTATTCTTATCATTTGGCCTACTTATTATTCGATACACTGAAAAATTCTGTATTATACTTAGTGTAAATAGCTTCCTGTTTGCTGCAGGCCACAAGGATGAAGGTGCCTTTTTTATCTTATCAATAATTAAGTATCCTGGTAACGTCTTGAAAGTCATTTTTTATTGTATTTCAATTAAACAAATTAAAAGGGTGGCAAAGGATGGGACTATTGTGATTTCCTTTTATCTTGACTAAGGCTATATATTCCATTGAGGACCGTTGTATTTGAGAGCCGTGGTCTCAAGTTTTTAATCTACTTTTCAAGTATAATTTTAGGGATGTTTGAAGCCAACCAACCTGCAATGCAAGAAACAGCAGTGCCATCAAATCCGCACGGCGGCACGTCAGGAGGGAGTCCCACTCTTCCTGGCCATTTGAACTGCCCATACCAGATCTCTTCATTATTATGGTAGTTGATCCGCAAAATGTCCTTTGCAAACAAAATGGAGAGCAATTAACAAATTGCTCTTGGCTTTGCTTAATCTTTCGACTGATTTTAATAGTATACCCCCAAAGCTATAACTCTATTATACCGCTGCCTAAATCACCCTGAAAATTCCTATCATCATGCCACTAATAAACAAAAATGCCAACTATCCCTTTTAACATGCACGATTGATCAAGATTAAATTTAATCCTTATCATACCTCGAATTTTCCGGTAACAAGGCTGAGCTGTTTCACCGAGTAAGCATGACTGCGATCGCCGTCAACGTCCATGTTAATTGCATACCCCAAAGGACTGGGCACCGATGCATTCCGCATGGAATCGGCCATTACTGATCCGTTTTTTATATTCCCACCCAGACGATGAATTTGGACTAGGGTTTGAGCGTAAAGAACCACAGCCTAAAACATCAATACCTTTTTGGCTGACCTCTTGTCCCGTCTTCAAATGATGCATCATGTCTTACGTCATAAAAGCTCGTAACGATAAAGTCCACCTATAATACAAGAAGACAAGACATATTGTTAAGGAAATGGTAGAAGACATTTGACACTGATGGCTCTCATTTACCTCTTCGAATTGGCCGTACAAGTAATCGTACTTTTGTCGAGAGCGTTTGCGAACTTCTTTGGCGAATTCGGCAAAGAACTGGTTGTGGTTCTCGTAGAGCGCTATCACAGCCAATGAGCGTAGTGCCAATTGTGCGTCCTAGTATAGATGTAAATAAAATCCAACCACTGTCGCATATAGTCCAATAAATATAATTCTTACTCTATCCGACGTGTCGTCATACTTCCAAGTAAACTCGCCCCAATAGTTACTCCGGAAGAGCTCAACTGCTACGTACACCTGCTCAAAAAGAAACATTACCAAATAAAATGCAATCGGTGGTGAAAAGCTTTATTAGGACTTGATTGGTTTGCGTTAGGCTCAGGCTGACCGTATTATTTAGAGAAAATTGTGAAACAGTAGTAACGTCAGTTGCCTCTATCACTTACATATTCTCCTTCCGTCATCCCAAGTCCATAAGCGTGCAACTAAGCATCTCAATAAATTATTAAGCAACAAAAGAAGAGATCAAATTGCTCTCAACTCACCATGATGTTTCGAACAATAGTCGCATTGGCAAACAGTAATATAACTAGAGAGAGAGAAAAAAACCAAAACTAAAATATCTTACATATGAGGGACGATATCTGTACCTCGTGACTGTCGACTGGCATCAAACAGCAGCATTTCAAAAGTCGTCTCCGTTGCTTCATTGCTCCGGAAGAGCAAAATTTTGGCGGTTTTGTAAAGGTCGCGACGGTCGCGACGATAGCGCTGAGCAAGAGAGTCCCCGAATTCGTAGTAGAACTTGTTGTCTTCGTCAGCTATCACTGTCGTGTGAGTGTAGTTGAACATGTCGAGAAAGCGGATTATGAGGCGAGAGACGTCCGTGAAGGTATAAGCAGGGCGAATCAGAAGGGGAAGATTCTTTCGAAGGAGTTGGGTGTTGCCGACCACATTGGCAGCTGGGCAGCCGATTATGGGAACCTCTTGGTGAGCTGCAAATCGGTACAGATCCGCAACCGATCGATCACACCCTGCAGGAAAAAACATCAAATATAAATAAATAATATAACATTTTCGTCCTTGATCTTGCTTCATTTATATATTGTTTAAATTTGATTTTAAATATAAATAAAATTATAGTCCACCTACTTTTTTTAATTTGCAATACTACTCATTTTTAGTTTTGCATTTATTCCAAAGTCACTTTTATAGAACCTATAGACATTTGCGTAAAATCTTAAATTTATTTAATTAATTAATGAAAGGTTTTGAGGAAGGCACCGGGTCCGAGGTAGATGTTGCAGTTTACGCCCTCTTTAACCCATTCTATGGCGCTGCCAATGGCCTTGTTGTCTGCGGCGCAAATATCTCCCCCGTCTTTGTAATGGAAGGCAATTTGGATTTCCGGTGGAAGGAGAATTTCGTTGGCGAATTCCAAGGCCATGTCAATGGCTGCCGCAGCACGACGATAGTTGTACACCAGATTGATATTGCCGCGTTCGATGACGCTGCACATGTTAAGGGTAGTGTTATTGTTGACCTTGGTTTCTTTACCAAACACTTGTGGACATAGAGTGGCAATAGTTAGGATCTGCAACCGGGCAAACCACGCCGGACCCGCTGAAAGTCTCGCTACTCTTTGTAACATGACAAAAAGAGAGGCCAACCAGATTGAGATTGTTTTTTCACTACTTGCAAGGTCAAAAGATATGTCAGGAGATTTTGACGCAAATTAATGCCAACTATTTGCGAAATACTTTGAGCTTATGCAAAGACCCTAATAAACCACCTTATACCATATTTTTTGTGGCGTTCTAAGGGCCTACCTCACTCCGCTAAGCAAATTGTTGATGATAAAAGCAATCAGATTGCGTCCGAACAATCCCTTGAGGATAGTTTGCTGGTTAAATAGCCCCTTTCATCGATCAAGCACGTTCTCTCTTCAATTCAAGTCAAGACATTTTAAGGGTCATCATAAGCGACTGTTGAGCCTTTTCTTCATTTCCAGCATGGCTTAATGATCAACAATCATTATCGGCATTAGATATGCATGGCCTATGCCAAGCCTACTTATAAATCAACCGTACATTTCCTAATTCTAATTGCTAACACTCATCCGCTTGATGATTTTAGTTGATTTGGTTAGAGCCAATTATTTACAATAGCTTGCACTTTCATGTGTCCGGACTAGGAGCATAAATATCTTATCTATGCAATTTTTAACTCCCTCCAATGGCAATCGATCAGGTACCTACTCAATTATCGCTGGTTAAATCATCCCCTAAATTTTTGGTCATCCTTGATAATAATTTTGGCTTAAAATTGATTTGGCTCGCTCAAATTGGAAGCGAATGCGCACATAGATGGTGTCTTACTTCCTCCCGGGCACAATTTGGATGTGGCAGTGAGACGGAGGAAGAGGGTCAAAATAAAAGGTCATGCTCCAACCAGCTTCTTATATGAAGATTCCGCACTTGGTGGCCAAATACATGTTTCCTTCCAAACTTGCGCACAATGGCGACGCTAAACTTTATTTGTTTGCTACTTATTTTGTCAACAATCTTTTCTCCATGGCCGACCGAAGCTTCATCCAATTTGACTTTAAACATGTGTGCCGTCATTGAGAAGGTAGGCGAGAATTGTAGAAGCCACTTAGAGCGTGTTGTAATTAAACTGTGTGATTGAAAAGGGCAACTTCATCCTGGTGTACAACTATCGTCGAGCAGCGGCAGCCATTGACATGGCACTTGAATTTGCTCACGAAATGCTTCTCCCGCCGGGGATAAATATTGCATTCCACTATAAGGACGGTGGTGACACATGCGGGGCGGATAACCGGGCAGTGGGCAGTGCCATCGACTGGATGAGGGAGGGAGTCCAGTGCCACATCTACCTCGGACCAGGTCACAGGACACCGATCGATTACTTTCTCTTAAACTTCTTTTATTCTCCAAAATTAGATTATACTGTAGTTGATCCCTTTACAGTCTTCTAGGTTAAATCTTACGAATTAACTGCTGCAGGTCATCTTTTTCTTCATCTACTTGTGAGATTATATTCAAACAAATTAAATGTATTTAGTTAAATTTTCATTAAAATAAAGGTATTGTTTTAAGAATGTCAGTGCATCACACAGTATTTGAATTAAATTTAAGTCCATACAGGAGAGGCAGCCGGCCAGACAGCCAAACAGGCAGGCAGGCAGACACACAGACACACAGACAGCAGCGACACAGACGCACCGGCCTAAGACATACAAACACACAGGCGGGCAGATAGACAAACCATCCGTTAGCCTAATTTTTGTATTTACGTTAGGGTGCGACCGATCGGTTGCGGATCTGTACCGATTTGCAGCTCACCAAGAGGTTCCCATAATCGGCTGCCCAGCTGCCAATGTGGTCGGCAACACCCAACTCCTTCGAAAGAATCTTCCCCTTCTGATCCGCCCTGCTTATACCTTCACGGACGTCTCTCGCCTCATAATCCGCTTTCTCGACATGTTCAACTACACTCACACGACGGTGATAGCTGACGAAGACAACAAGTTCTACTACGAATTCGGGGACTCTCTGTCACAACGTTACCGACGCGATCGACGGGATCTCTATAGAACTTTGAAGATTCTACTCTTTCGAAGTGACGAGGCAACGGAGGACACGTATGAGACGCTGTTGGGTGATGTTGTTGGGCATTCACGAGGTGATTGGATAATAATTATGTCATTGGCACAAACCAAAGAAAAATGTATATGGTGTTTTCAGTGATTCTGCTGTTCGCTAACGCCACAATTATTCGAAATATAATGGTAAAGCGTCTTTGGCAATTGAAAGAGATAGATAGCTCAAAGTGACTTGTTCTTTTGTCATAGCTACATGCCTTTAGTCTGGGAATGACCGATGGCGAATATGTAAGAGTTCCTTTATACATACGCTTACTCCATAATTTGGTCAGAGTTAGCCATTTACTTTTGTAGGTTTACTTGGCCGTGGAATTGTTTCGAAGCAATTATTGGGGCGAATTGAGGTGGAAATACGATGACACTCGTGACAGGGTAAATTGTCCATCTTTTCTTCAAGCCTTTCTATGGATGAGTTTGCTTGTTTATAGGATGCCCAATTAGCCTTCCGATCCCTGGCTGTGATTGCTCTCTACGAAGACCACAACCAGTTCTTCGCAGAATTCGCCAAAGAAGTTAAAAAGCGGTCTCGGAAGAAGTATGATTATAATTACGGCACATTTGAGGAGGTGCGTCTTATCCATTTTTTGCCATTAAAAAATACTACTGATATTAAACATGGATCAAGTTGAATAATTTAAACTTAAATTACCTTCTGGCGTTTTGTTTTTCCGAGTATTTTATTTTCATTTCAGGTGGATTTTATTGTGACTAGCTTTTACGATGCCATTGTCCTTTACGCTCGAACGATAGCTGAGACCGATCGCATTGGGGGAAATATCACCGATGGACCTTCTATAGCGGACTCAATGAGGAACACCTCCATCATGAGTCCGCTTGGTCATGTCATTAACATTGATTTGGACGGTGATCGCAGTCATGCTTACACCGTTAAGCAGTTGAGCCTCATCACCGGAAAATTCCAGGTACATCATCAATTTCGTTAATGAAACAAATAATGAAGGGGAATAATGATGGGAAGAGAGTATTGAAGACGCGTTGAGCTAAATTATGCCAATTGATCGCATATACTTGGGTCACTTCTTCTTACCCCAAACAAATGAAGCATTTTAATTAAATGATGCCGATATGTTATGCAACATATCTAACATATGCTAACATGGACTACTGCAATCCTAATTCAAGCGGAATCATTTAAAAATGGGCGGAAAAAATTGCAAATGATTAAAGGAATGTTGAGCAGATAAAATTTGGCTCCTCATCAGGACATTCTCCGCATCAATTACCACAACAACGAAGAGATCTGGTACGGGAAATTCCAGTGGCCCGGCAGAGATGGCTTACCTCCCGATGTCCCTTGGTGTGGCTTTGACGGATTGGCTCTTGCTTGCCATGCAGGTGACAAGTCTAAAAGATCTATACCTCAAAACATCTAGTAAAGACTTATTGGGTGGAACATTTTCAGCTGTTGGGTTGGCAAGTCAACCGGCCGCGATTGCCGGGCTGGCTGTCGGTCTGGTCATATCGGCAGCTTGCATTGCAATCGGCTTGGCGTGCTTTCTCAGCTAGTAGGCTCCAACTTACGAAGACTTTCATCAAAGTTAAATCTTCAAATTACCCTTTCTTTTTTAGCCGTGCAAAACGCGGGCAAATTGATCCTTACTGGTGGAAGGTGGATCTCGATCAGTTGCAATACAAAAACTCTAAGATACGCAGCAAAAACTTGGTATATTTGACTGAAAAGATACTTTCTCAGGAAGACCAAAGTCCTTTAAGCAAATGTTCTTTTAATGTAGCAATCACTGGGAAGTCTCTCAAGAGACAAGTCCGAAACAGGCAGCAAGTCCAATAAAAACAGCAGTTATGCCAGTGGGGTCATGGCCAAGTACATGGATAAACCAGTTTCCGTCTCGGACCTGCCAAAAGGGCTTTATAAAATGACCTCTAGTATGATTAGAGAATTGAATGAGGTTAGTTGATCTTTCCTCTAACCTTTGAAATAGACAAGACAGACAGGCATTAAGAGAAATGCAAATGATACCAGTAAGAGGACAATTACATTAGGTCTTTCAATCCTTTCTTGCGCAGGTTCGTGCAATCAGCCACCCCAACCTGCATCGCATCATTGGTGTGGGACTTGACGAGCAAAACTTCTGGTCAGTCTTCACTACCAGTGGGACATAATTACTACCCTTAATATAATGATAAACTATTCCTTCTAGTTCATTTATCCTCGGCGACATCTGCACAAAGGGCACATTGGATGACGTCCTGGAGAACGAGCTAATCAAATTGGACTGCTCCTTCAAATACTCCATCATCAAAGATATTTCTGAAGTTAGTGCCTGCAGAGCCTGACAAATCAGTAATATAGCCTACTACGGTACAGTACAACTTACGTTGGCCACAGGGTATGGGATACCTTCACGAATCCATCATCGGGTCGCATGGTTTCCTGACGGGCTATAACTGCTCAGTGGACAGTCGCTTCTTGGTTAAAATCACAAACTACGGCGTCACTGCATTCGTCGATCCCGAGGATCTGGCTCCTCCGGAGAAGCATCAAAGCGACAGTGCACGCAACTGGAGCATGTTGTTGTGGCGGGCACCTGAACTCTTGCGACAAGCCATGCCGCCAAGAGGCACCCAGGTCAATATACTGTAGCCTGCACAAAATTTGTCACAATCTTCTTAAGAATAAATTTTGATTATTTTTCTACACAGAAAGGTACTGTCTAGGTGGAAGATTAATGTGAGGGATGGAAAGTACTAAAAGACAGCGATGTGTGACCCACCAGGCGATGTATATAGTTTCGGAATCATGCTCCAGCAGATCATCCTCCGCAGTGCACCGTACTCGGCAAGCCTCACCGACACTCAAGCTGGACAGCATAACAACCAAGGCACTCATAAGGAAATTGTTCTGGAGGTGAGGCTACCTCATTATCTCAATTATCATGCATAGATTGAGAGGTTAACCATTTCAGGTAAAAGAGGGCAGTATTCCTCCCATGCGTCCAAATGTTCCACGTGCCGCGTGTGCGGGTGACTTGTATCAGTTGATGGAACAGTCTTGGTCAGAGTTTGCAAGCGACAGGCCGCCCTTCTCTCGAATCAAAGGATTCCTAAAGAAAATTGTCGGTCGTGGTAGCGACAACATCATCGATCACCTCCTTGAAAGAATGGAAATTTATGCCAATAATCTAGAGGAACAAGTGGCCGAGAAGACGCGCCAGTTTATGGAAGAAAAGGCTCGCTCTGAAGAACTTCTTAGCCAGCTCTTACCAAAGTACGAACCCCTCCAGTTCCTTCTTTAAATGTCACCCACTCAAGTACCGGGTACATTGTCATATTAGTCTCTTCTAGTCTTTCAATTAATTCTTGGAGCAGCTGAATAATTTCCTTTTTTCTCCTATTTGCAAGGGTAATTGCTGCTGCGTTGACCAGAGGTGAAGTAGTGGCTCCGGAATCCTATGAAAGCGTCTCAATCTACTTTAGCGACATATGCGGATTCACGACAATTTGCGCAGTAAACAAATATCCCTCTACTATATATATTGAATAAATTGACAATTGAGTTAATTGTTTAGGTTATTCCACCGCTGGAGGTGGTGACCTTGTTGAATAGCCTGTACGGTTCTTTCTTCGTCGTTTCTTTTTCGCATGCTATGAGTTATTTCATATCTGGCAAAAGTCATATTTTGCAGGTATACCCTCTTCGATGGCATCATGGAGGAATACGACGTGTACAAAGTCGAGACGATTGGAGATGCCTACATGGTACTTTTGTTGCCAGTAATTACTGGAGACTGATTATTCTCAATGAGCCACTACCGTAGGTGGCCAGCGGTTTGCCCATTCGTAACGGTCGTCGTCACGCCAGCGAGATTGCCAACGTCTCCCTTCGAATCCGTCGTGACATCACCAGTTTCCCTCTTCCTGGCAAGCTCCATGAGAGCCTGAAAGTCCGCATTGGGATTCACTCAGGTATTCGGACACTACTAATCACAAATCTACTTCAAATATTGGCGTTTCTGTCAACAGGCCCTTGCGTTGCGGGAATTGTTGGTCATAAAATGCCACGTTACTGCCTGTAAGTGACCGCAACTTGACAACCAAACATTTCCTCCAGTCTTCATTAAAATGCATCTTTCCCGTTTATTGATGCATTCGCATTTAATTCAGCTTTGGCGACACTGTCAATGTGGCCAGTCGAATGGAGTCCACCGGGGAGCGTAAGTATAACCATTTAACAGTGATAGAATTCATTAAATCCTCTCCCTCATCATTCAATCACTCAGCATACAAATCAATCAAATTTAGCAATGTTTGACGGAGTAGCTTTTTATCCCCCACCCCCTCTCCTTGGGGCCCAGTAGAACCTCGGGTATTTTAGTCCTCCCATGCTGTCCGTCTGTTGTCAGTCGGTACGGACGGACGGACGAAAGGACAGCATGGTAGGGGTAAAATAAGCAGGGGCGCTATGTGGGCCTCTGGTGATGTATAGAGGGAGGGGTAAAATAGCCGGGGTGATGTTGGACCCTACACATTGCAAGGCAGAGGTCAAATAGCTGTAGCCGTGATTTGACATAGCTTATATCTTAAACTGGGACTTGCTTTTTAGCCATGAAAATTCAGACTTCCGAGACTTTGAAGGATCTTCTGGACAAAACAGGCGGCTTTGAATTACAAGAGCGCGGTGAAATTCACGTCAAGGTAGGAATAACTACATGAGTTGATCAATTGTAAATAGAAAGACCTTTAGAATATTATATTTAGGCATTGAAATTGCAGGGAAAGGGTACTATGAAAACGTTTTGGTTGATGGGATCCTTGGACGGTAACGGAACCCGACTTGCTGCTCCTGCCGCTGAAAGCTCCATTACAGCAACCCGTCTGGAGACTATTTGACATATCTATAACCTTCGTTTGAGTATAATCTCAGCAGCGCTAGACTCCAAGGCACTCTCAAAATACATTCTTCTTTATTGTTGACGAAATCATCTCATGCACTAGAATAGTTAATTCCTTCATCTACCTTCCTTTAAATTGACCCGGTCTGTGTCGAATTGATTGTCGAGATTGAGGAAACGTTTGGCGTCCTCGTCTATCACTGTCGTATTGCAAGTTTAACAAAACAGACAAGGGAATTCCACCACTCTCCAACATGAAATCTTGCACATCCGTTTTTAATTTTATAGTGTGTGTTCATATTATGTGATGCCATTTCCATCGAAAAAATAAATAAAAACCTGTGGAAACAATTTTGTGAAAATAAAAATGTACTACGTGGTGGTATACAGATGGCGCTGTTAATGTTACCATATGCCGTAGCAGTTGATTGATTTATTCGGCTACAGTCGTTATGGGTTGGTTTCTGTCGTTGACAAGGACTATAGAGTTAGTAGTAAGACCAGCACATCTAGCAATCAACTGACGCGGTATACGGTAACATTGGCAGCGCCATCTATGTACCACCACGTAGTACCTTTTTATTTTTAGAAAAAATTTCCACACGTTTTTATTTTTTTCTCGATGGAAACAGTATGACATAATGTAAAAAGACACTAAAAAATTAAGAGATGTGCAAGATTTGACCTTGGAGAGTGGTGGAATTCCCTTGTAAGTAAGAAGGTATATTGTCAAGCGAATATTTATTCATGCGGCATGACCGAAAGGCATAAGGCATAGAGCTCCGTTGTTGAATGTGTCATATTTAAATAGTGTAATCTGATAGCCATATCCATGCAAGCAGATGCGGTCGGTCTCAAAGACAAACAAAATAATATCGATCGGCGCACTACCGGTACACGAAGGAATAACCCACTCTTTCTAAGAAGAAGACCCTATATAGCCGACGACCTACAATTAAGCTCTTCCCCATCAAGATGACAAAAGTATTCTTCTATAAAAAAATGTAAAAAAATGTAAAGAACTTTTAGCCAGGGGGATGTTGTTAATTAGTTGTAAGCGTGGTGATGAGTGACATCCCGATGCTAGCGTTTGTGTCTTTCTGACGATGGAGATTCCGGGTGTCCTTCTCTTATTCTCAGCACAGATTGTCACAACATTCCATACAGCAACAGCAGAGGGCCGCACAACACGCTCCCGCGCACAGCTGGGCACAGATTCCATCAGATTTCGGTGGCGGCCCTTGTTGGTACCTTTAAAGTCAGGCTCAGTAAATAATCCTCAAAAGATCCCTACTATCTTTTGATAAGACAGGAAAATGAAATAATTAAAAAATGACTTACACAACTTGTGTTGGTGGGCCTCCAGGAACCTGCTGGACATATTGGACGGAGCCCGCGGGATGGCCGTACTGATCCTGCGGCCCACCTCCATACATTGGAGGAGGTTGATTGGTTACATAGTGGACGGTAGAGCCGGGAGGTCCGGGTGGAGGATATCCATATTGAGGCTGTTGTTGATTAGGGTAGAACGGCTGTTGCTGGCCGTGTTGCTGATTGGGATAAGGGTAGGACATTTTGCTTGAGGAAAGTATCCTTATGGGGTTATTTGAAGAAAGGTAAGGAAACTGCCGAGCTGGTGTCACGTTGTGTGCATGCGACCAAAACAAACAACCAAAGTATTAAGAAAAAATCGGTCTTTCATTTATGTCTGCTGTCGTTGTTGAACGGCATGCTGGTCTACGTAGTACATGACAGCTCTAGGCTGAGAGAAAATCGTCTAGCGCCGAGCCGCATTGAGAGCTACGCATGGCTGCTCGACAGTCTCATCTCAAATGCTGTAAAAGCGTCTGACTACTTTTCCCGCTGACTCCATGACGTCACACTTACAGACTGAAGCCCAGTGTGTTTGGATCCGTGCCTTGCCTTCCACGCTAATATCGATCAGCAGGGTTTGTTGATTTGATTGTTAGACTGCATGAGGGATATATTGGTAGACATTGATGTAAAGTTTACTCCTACTATGGGTTATGTTGAGACACTCTCCCACAACTAATCCATCTGGCAATGCGGTAAAACCCAATGCTAATAATATTTATGTGCAATTTGAATTGTGTCAGTCTAGATTGGAGAGTATAACAGCCCAAGAAGTAGGTTGAGTCTGGCCAAATCCTGGCCGGCGTTTCCTGGCCAAAAGCGGGCCACTCTTATCGATACTTACTTGAGCGTAACGAGCCCAAATCAACTAGCAACGCTCATTTGATTACATGCCCGAGCCAGCTTAAAGTTATGGCCTTTACACTTTTGAACAAGCAAATATCGCAAGAGATAAATAATCACACAATCAACTGCAATCGAAGGGGGCGCTGCGTGCGTTTGAAGCAATTAATCTCTTTACGGGGCAGCACTTTCTTGCGCATGCCAACTTCTCCACCAATTGGACTGTTCAATGGTCCAATTCTCCAATTAACTTTAACACTATACGGACTTGCTCCTTTTTCATTAACAATTAGCTCTAATGGCTTGAAATTTATCGGTAAAAAGAAAATGGCGCAGTTTGATCTAATTTTATGCACCGAATATAAAAACTGTTAAAAGTTGCATTCCAGAAAAAAATATGCTGATCTTGAAGAGCGATATTAGAATATGAGTATTGTAGCGAGTTCCTTAACTAGTTGTTGATTCCATACTTTGCCAACAGGGACTGGACACGAGTACTCTGCAACAATTGCAACAAAAGAATCTTCAGTTTCTCTCGCAAGGACTAATCGGGAAGACGCAATGAGGTTATATTACAATATAAAGGTAGTGCTGCTATTAGCAAAATGTCTCAACTTTCAACTACTATTTTCTCGAGAAGATGTTACCTTGCTATAGAGCCAAGCCCGTAAACGAACTACTCACATCAAAGATGGCGCTAATTTTGCCCTGGTCTTGCTTACAGCCACCTCCAGAAACGGCGAACCACCCCAGATAGGCCAACTTCCTTCCAAACTTCTTTCCAAACTTTCTTTCTGGGGAGTTTGGAGATTGCAGGGATTAATTTGAAGGAACATTGAGATTTACACAAAACGTAGTAACATACCGTTAAGACTTAATATTCAAAAAAGGTCATTATATAACGCGAGGCGCGAGAAAATGTACTATGAAAATGTACATTTTATATACTTAGTCAAATAATAATGCTAAATCTGGGGTGGAGCTATAGGATCTTATTCTTTAAATACGTATTGGTATACGCTCCCAATCTGGCCGAATAACATATCAAAGATTCTAAACGATTCAAAGTGAATTTGAAGTGCTAAGAGAGTTTGAATGATTATACCTAAACAGGCACAGACCACTCCTTCAACTATTACAGCTATTTTAACCTTAAAAAGTTACCAAAATTGGTCACATCTCCAGGTTCGAAGCGGAAAGAGGCAATCATAAGGCATACGCAAATCAAGCAATGGTTAGTAGTTTCTGGCTCTTGTAAAAGCTAAACCTCATTGCACAGTATCAAGTCTGTGGCAGATATTTTATCAAGTGCATTTGGGTCCTTTGTGGTTGGCGAACCTAGTGTACCGAGATAAAAGTGATAAACAGTTGCATGATGTCGAACTATACGTATGCATACATGTGAACGAACTGAGATAGTGTCTGGGGGGAGGTGTGTTGGCTGATGCATACCTTCACCTTCGCCTGGAGTCTGCTGCTTCCACCAGCTGACCAGGGAAACGCCGATCGACCTAGTCTTCATATTAAAAGTAGCGCAAATTACATTGCCTTGCCTCGCACTTGCCATTTTTGTGCTCTTGACTTTTATTCCCCCAGAATGAAGCTCTTTCTAGTAATTGCACTATCGGTTGTTGTGGTCCTCATCAGTCAGTCTGAAGGCCATGCCCGTAATGGCAGGAAGACCGTCAAGCCCACCCGCAAAAGCATTCCCCTATTCCAGCCATTCTCATCTGACCTCATAACGTAAGTCCGTTCCTTCTCAACTGACAGCACACCTAAAAGACAACATTTTTCACCCCTTCTCAAATAGTTACGTCAATGAGCTCAACACCACATGGAGGGTACGTAGACGATTGAATCATCCCATGGCCAACCCTTGGCCAGTAATATTGATATGTCTCAATGGTATAGGCTGGTCGCAGCTACCTCGACCATGTTCCGCTACACCAAGTCAAGCGAATGTGCGGAGTGATCCCTCATCCGATGGGTGTGAAGCCTCCCGTTCGGCTTCACGACAAGGAAGGATACCAGGATCTGCCAAAGGAATTTGATGCTCGTGTCCAATGGCCAAATTGTCCCTCCATTAAGGAGGTCCGCGACCAGGGAGCATGTGGCTCCTGCTGGGTAAGTCGAATTGCCCATTGACTAGCACCTTCCTGCATACTCACTTGCTTGCAGGCTTTCGGTGCAGTCGAGGCCATGAGCGATCGGTTGTGCATTCACAACAACCTCCAGATTCACGTGTCTGCCGAGGACCTTATGACATGCTGCAGCTCTTGCGGTTTCGGGTACGAATATCATCTTATTATTGCCTATTTAGGTGCAAAATTAATTTCCTTTTGCAATTAGCTGCGATGGTGGTTTCCCTGGAGCTGCATGGGATTACTGGGTCTCCGATGGGTTGGTTACAGGTGGGATAATAAACTGCTGAATATGGTCCGATATTTAATTTGTGTTCTACGAATAAGCGCAAGATCTATTTAACAGTTAAACGTGCTGGCAAATTGGCCAGGTTTAAATTGCAACTAGGTTTTTGTGGAAATAAAAATAACAATATGACAATGGAAAGAAGGATATCTTTTGAAGATATCTTTCCTATCTCCTGTTGTTAGGTGGGCAGTACAACAGCAGTGAAGGCTGTGAGCCGTACCAGGTCCCGGCTTGTGACCATCACGTTGTTGGAAAGAAGTCCCCGTGTGGTCCCAGCCAAGATACTCCCTCTTGCTCAAACACCTGCGAACCTGGTTATAAAACACCTTACGAGCAGGATAAAACTCACGGTGAGATAAGGTCAACTGTCTTGGCTGATTCACCTTGCCTTCTTTATTCCATGTTCATTTGGTAGGAAAAACTTCCTATTCCATCAACGCTGATCCGATGCAAATTCAAACGGAAATTTTGACCAACGGACCAGTCGAGGCTGCTTTCACTGTCTATGCGGATTTCCCTAGCTACAAATCGGGTAATTGTTCGCTTTACACTTTGGTCGCTTCACTAAAATAGTTTGACATTGAAGGAGAGTGCCTACCTCGACTTTATTAATAAAATGACAAAATCCATTATTTAAATTAACTTCTGAATGTTCGGCAATTTAATACCATATTTATATAATTATTTTTGTATTAAAAATAACAGTAATAATTGAGGAATATTGGAGTGCCGAAGTTGAACGTTTTAACGTTTTAAACTATTTTGTAAAAAATGCGATTGCTTTAAAGAGTTTGCTAGTTTGAGTTAGGTAGAGTCGGCATGACGGGCCGGTTTAATATTTTGTTTTAAATTAAAGGAGTTTATCAGCACACCAGTGGATCAGAACTCGGAGGTCATGCCGTCAAAATTCTCGGCTGGGGAGAGGAGAACGGCACGCCCTACTGGCTGGTAGCCAACTCATGGAATGAAGATTGGGGAGATATGGGATTCTTCAAGATCCTCCGTGGAAGTGATGAGTGTGGTATTGAGGATGGCATCGTTGCCGGTCTTCCTTGAGCGCTTAAACAGTCTTCTGTGGTGATGAGTCATTTCTTCAATACTCTAATTACAATAGTCCCTTGTCATCTTCAATCGCAGCATAAAGTGACAGGAGCCAGTGACTGGCCTATTTACCCTGCAATACCTGATTCGTTTGCTGCCTCAACGAGATCGCGGGCTCCTCCGTTATACAGTTGGCTTTGTTATAGAATTGAAGTTAAATTTTCTATCAAACAACTAACATCCCTCTCTCCATAAGGTTGAGAAAGAAGCTTTCCCAGCTGGGTCTATATAAAAAGTTTCACATCTTATTCTACACTTGTTAGTAATGTTCCTTCTAACACCCGCTCTCCTTTCAAACGGGAATATAATCCACTCTTCCCTAATTGCCTTCCTGACGAGATTATCTTTCAAGCAAATCGGCCAATTATGGCAATCAATAAATTCTGTAATTTACTTTGACTTGTCCATTAAAGAAAACAATTTCTTGGAGTATCAAATAATTGCGCTAATATCAAGTCAAAACGGCGGCGCCCGGCTAAACTATCAATCTTTTAGTTTTTAATTAGACTTGCTAACCGCCAAACTTGGTTAGGAATAGTCGGAAGAGTATAAAATGAGTAGTACTCAATCAATCTATCTATTGTTATGAAATGAATTTGCTGGTGTGCCTCTGTGTCCGCTGCGTCATGTGCTGAGGTATGTGGAGCATGTTGGCCGGTAACTGGCCAAAATCCGCTTCCACCGTTGCGGATTTGGGAGCAATCGCAGAGAGCATTGTAAAATGCTTTCCCGGGCAAACTAAAGAAGTTTACAAAATATATGTTGTGCGTTGGCCGTTAGCTCTTTTAAAGTTGCACGCGCCACTGATTGTGTGATTCTTTTCACATCTTCTGCAAATGGAAGCAGTGGCAAATGAAATTGTCTCTCCAATTCATTTAGTGTTATTGTAAAACTGGTGAGTTTGCTTTGCCTGTACCCGCTCGTCTTACCCAACTCATTCCCGTGAAATAGTCTCTGGCTAAACTGCTATAACTGGGGGTAAGAGGGAAGGCCACTGGAATGGGCCACTTGACTTTCCCGTACCTGGAATGAGCCACCGGATGGCAGAGGGCGCTCTGTCGCAAATTCATCGACAAGAGATAAGTCACCGCATAGTCAGCGACCTCTATAGTCAACGTTTTTCCTACTGTCCAATCATTTAAATGTTCGTGTCTTAAACATGTTTCTACGATTTTGTTGATATCTGATACGCGTTCCACCGGGTTATCGATTATTCTCTGTCATTTAAGACCTTGGTGATAGCCAAAAGTTGTGTGGAAGTTGTGGTTGGAGGGTGGCCCATTCCAGGCTACGGGAAAGTCAAGTGGCCCATTGCAGTGCCCTTACCTCATACTTAGTTCCATCGTTGGGTTCCTCAGACCGAAGTATAGATTCGACAGTTATGACATCTCTCACTTTCTTCCACTCAACAATTGCATTGCCCGCGTCCAGTTAAAAAAAGATGGTTAGCAAAGTCATGCCGCCAATGCAATGGAAGGTCTCTTCACACCGGAGACATCTTACTGGCTTTCATCATCTTCCTCTTTCTCCAATAATGCAAAACTTACAATCTGCAATTGTCAGCCTATTTTATTCGATCTTCAGTGAATTCTATTATACCCTTACTGTATCTCTTTAAATGAACGAATAATACTCCAATGCAGAATATGATTGTCAAAATAAAAATACAGTTGACTTGAAAAAGATGAAAATATTAGAAATACTCTGAGAGTGATTTAAACATTACAGACAGTAAGACTTGAATGTGAAAAAGAATTTGCAAGCCAATGATACTGATTGACGCTGGACCGTTTACGCAAAATAATCCTAAAGCAGTGATGGAGAAGCAACCTTTGGGCATTGCCAAGGCACTATCTTGCAACCGACAAAAGATATTAGCTTGACCAAAAGACACCTAAAAATCCTAGAAATTCATCAAGCCTGGGGCCAGAGAAAAGGTAAGACGAAGGAATTTAACTAAAATTTTCCGGTGAGCAAATTCATTTTTATGTTAGCTTATCCGACAATTGCACGCGTGTGAGGACTCCCAAAATTTCGATGGTCATCGAAAGAAGATATTCCGAGATTATTTTTATGTCAAACGAAATTTATGTTAAAAACAAATCTCCGCAGAGTATCCTTCTCCAGTTGTGCAAGTGACAGGCATCCCAAATCATTCGGACATGCTTGAAATATCCAGGAATTGATGAGGGTAACTTTAATAGACAGAGATGCATCTATCCACTGCACAATATACACTCTCCATTTGCTTAGTATTAGGCAATAGTCTAAGACCGTCCTCATCCAGCACGTCCTCGACCAGGCCCTTTTTTTGTGGTGCCCCACGATACGAGTTTTGAAATTGTATATTAACTGCATGCATCTTGACACTGGATAATTTTATGCTCGTTTTATCGCTTAGGCCAACAGTCACTGGCAGCGATTGCCAGGAACTCCATTATCACTCCCAACAGTTTGATGGTTCCAGTAAAAAGGACTTGATGACCCAAGTACATTTGCTGGGGCTGTAGCAAAGTTTAAGACGATGCGCCTGGCATAAAGGACTCTTCTAAATCGCATGACCAGTTACCGGTCAAGGAGAGAACCACTCTGCAATCATTTTTGGCTCAGCCTCACAATAAACTGTTCGGCCAGGAAGAGTTTGCCCCAATCATCCGACGGGAGCGACAGTCCTATATAGAGGAGCCCACATGCTGCAAGTCTTTTGAGATACAGTCAGCGGTATAATCGCAAGCCACTTTTATTATAAACGTAGACCTTTTCACACACATTGATCATATTTCACTCCAGAATATCCGACTATTGCAGTTGTTACAGATGTGGCGACACACATCATTCTTTGTCATGCATTCGCGCTGATACTGTTGACAGTCATGAGGAACTGCAAGTCATGCTTGAGGGAGACAATTTTTTGTCCACGATTAAGGAGAGAGCCATTCGTTGACCATAGCGTACCTTTGGTCCATCGACTGAGCAGCAAGTCTGTGGGATGAAGTTTCTGTGTTTTGTCTATTCCAAGCTAGTGGACAACTGCTGCGCACGGCAACACCTCGTGGAAACAAAATCACACAGTTCATTGGGACAGTTGATCGGCCAGGTGGCGCAGTAGTAACTAACAAACTAACTACTGTAGTTATTTGACGCTTTTATCATCGCCTTCTAATATAAAGTGGATCCACACACTTACATTTGCACGCCTCCTACCTCTTAAAAATAAAACATTAAATCTTTCGAGTACCTGTATGATCACATCCTGCCTCTTGCCCTTGAAATACTGGATTCATCTGAAAAGGATCACGCAAATACCCTTGTAGGCTCCGTCTGGTTTCTTTTTTAGACAAAAATCCTCATCGTCTGAGCCACCTCATTCCAAATGGACCCGAGGTAATTGATAGATCACCAAGTGGTTTGCCAAATTTCTCGGTGAAGATGCTGTCGCAGCCTTCGCTCTTATCCAAAAATAGTACTACAGCAACAACGGACTTTTGGTTGGAAAGATTCTTCGGCTCCCGGTGGAGGATATTGACTGCACCACAAAGCCAAATGTTTCGGCAGAGAACAACATCTTTAGGCCTCGTGTCTGCGCTAATTTGCTCGTCTGACGCATTAATGGCTTCCAAATTCTATCTAACATTTAAATGTTATTGTCTCATGTTTTAACTCATTCTCAGAGTATTTCTACTCTATTGTTTATTTGGCAATGGCTATTCTGCATTGGGGTATTATTCGTTCAATTGAAGAGAAAGGTATATAATAGAATTGACTGAAGGTTCAATATAATAGGATTGCACTTGTAGATATCCGAAAGATTCTTTCTGATCACGATTGTAGACAGATAGTCCTTGATGGTGCCACAGGATGCACTTGTAAGTTTCAAAAAGATACTTCTCAAGTTTGTTTATAGGTTTCGCAATTGAGTGAGAGATTGATGTACGGCGCTGCCACTTAGTATGTGACAGGAGCGCCTTCTACAGTTATGACGTAGTTGGCGCAGTGGCGCCATCTGCAGCCATCTCTTATCATAACCGAGGCACGACTCATCACCTACTACTTTAACATTGCAGTAGATTTTATAATTATCATCTTATCCACGGGCATGACGGACTTTCCCGGGAGGGTGGCCACTCGGCCTAGTGCTCCCCCTCCCCCGTTACACCTCTGATTTTATGGCATAGTCATTTATTTGAAAGTAGTGAGAAGCCTACGTCATGTTAGTGTAGGAAATAGGTTTAGACATTTTTTGCAATAAAGAACTGCGCGTCGTATGAATAACCATCTAATGACAGAAAAAGAGAGAGAAAAAGGTATCCGTTCCGTGCAGCACGTAGGACATTGAGCATTGGGGAGATTGTGGAGAAAGAAATGAACTAAAAATATGTATACCCTCTAGTCGCCAATCCAAAAGCGACCAGAGCCAGGTATTTTTCTGAGGCTGCAATAAAAAATAATATTTCTCAAAGTGAATCCCCAAGACTTTGATTTGTTCAAGTACCTGACAATTGGAATCCGGCTGACGCGAGGTCATCGCCGCAAATTTCCAGCTCAACCTCATTATTGGCATCACAAAATATTTGCAGAATTTTGTCCTGCACTTTGCTCATCTTTATCAAGATTTGGAAGGAACGAAATGTTAGAAAATAAAAGTTGAAGGTGGGAGTAATCGCAGTGAGGTACCGTTTGTAATTCCAGCTGAGATGGGCAAATGTAAAAGTTCCTGGCGAAGAGATTGAGTGCAACGAGATGCTCCAATTTACAAGTCCATTTATCCACATCAGACGGCAGACATTTAAAAATGTCCTTGTCTAAATGCAATCTGCCAGTCCGAAGAAGTTGACTGCTAATTATACATAGAATGAGAAGCAAAAGAATGCTCTTACCGGCAAACTTCTTGGTTGCCAAAGATGGAATGGGGACGGTGCAGCTTGAGGAGTTGCTGTGGCTTGAGTGAAAAGTCCATGCACGGTAATATTCTTATCATCTCACCATCCCCAATGGGAGCATTTGTTTTGGGAAGACAAACTTTGACGGCATCCACCACATCTGACAACAAAATGTTTCCCATCAATTTTCCTCAAGACAAAATGAAGAATGACGAGCATACCTTGAAGGTTGAGTTTGCCTTCTTTGGAGGTGTAAGAATATTGGCCAATCATGTAACGGAGTGCAGTGAGGAGAGGCTCTTCGGCGCCAGTAGGTGGAACAGTTGCCTCAAAACTCTAATAGCAAGCCAATTGTTGTATTAACCACAGCAAAAGTCGAGATGATAAAGTATATATTCATACCTGAGACAGAGGGAAAAGACAGCGGGAAACGCTTTTGACCCTTTTCGGCATGGTAAACACGTCTGCGGAGCTGTTGTAGTTGGAGTAGACGTCGGCTGTTTTCTTCAAAAAGTCGTACATGAACCTAAAAATGGCTTCCTTAAAGAGGGTCAATGTCATACTCGGCAGTCAAAATGACAACTCATCAGCTTGAATCATTTCCGGGCAAGCCAATACACTAACTAATGACAGCTACGTTTCAGTCTTTAATAAACGTTAGCATTAGGATTCCAATATATTAATATAATTACTCATGGTCTTCAATGTTTTCAAAAAATATCTGCATAACTCATTGTCTTAACTGATAAATAAGAAGTAAAATTTTTAGATATTTTTTCCGGTTTTATTGAAGAAAAATGAGGATGCCCGGTGGAGCTAGCTGCTGTCCTTTTCTCTTGCCAATGCAATCCATTAAAGTTGCCTTTTTTCTTTTGACCTTTTGACGTACTTGGATTTGTCTGCGATGGTGGATCCTGAAATTGCGTCATTCTGCAGGAATTGAAGTGCCATGTTGGGGATGTCCGCAAAGGGGAGTTCCCGATTCCAGCGTGCTAATGTGCAGAGATCAATGTGCTGGTTGGGTTGTTCTAGGTCCCTCGTCTGAGTGGCAGTTGAAGCTGTATAGCGATCACTAAGCGGAACATAGGTTGCAGCTGTTGAATCCTCTCTAAAAAAGAACAACAAGGATAGGAATGAATTAGCAAGTAGAGAGTGTGTCCATGTTTACCCATTGGAATGATGTGTGATGAAGCTTCCCGCGAACGTTCCGAGGTAAATCCCATGCAATCCATGCGTCTTATTCGCCAAGCCTTTTTGTTTATGTTGATGGATATAAGAGGTGGAATAGATGACTTTTGTTGGTTGGGTTCTTGCTGCTGCAGCGGGGATACGAGCGGATGGCCGAAGGGTATTGGACGGTACCAGACCGGGAGTATATAAGCGACTCATGGTACCGGAAGCTGCTCTGTATAAACCCGTGCCACCATTGAAGAACTGTGACGGCTTCCCACCGAACCCTCCGGCAGCACTCAAGCCTGATCCACTATTATCTGTCAAATTGATTTATCAACATTTTAAATCACCTCGTCTGGTGCACTTCCTTAGGCTGCAGACGACTTTACAACAATTTACCTTAATTTACATTTTGAATAATTCATCTCTTTAACTTATTATTTGCTGGCAGGAAAATGGAAATAAGTTGAAAGCATGCAAGTCTGGAGTTTTGTCTTAATACTCGCCAATTGCATGGCAATTTGTTAGCAAGATATAGACTAACATAGGGCAGGGGCGGAGTAAGTTGAGAAAGAATTATCACTAGAAAAAGACGCTCGCACATGTGCAATATCACATTCAAAGTGTTTGCCTCAATCCTAACCTTTTTTTCTCCTCCTTCATCATGTCGCGTCGATTTTAAATTCGTTTATTAAGAACATTATTAACAAGAAAAGGTGCTACCAGTAAGAAGCACGACCAAATAAAATTCAAGTGTTTGTTGTCTCTTGGAAATGTCTATGGCAGATGTACTAGAGTGTCTAAAATGTCCTTGCCAAAAACGGCGCGATTAATCATCAATTTAATAAAATATCTTGCAGAGGGACGTACCTCCCTGCGAGGTGCTGTATCGGCTGGCTTCCACCGCGCTCAGTCGTCCAGAACCAACGCGAACACCTTTGCAGTCCCCACCGGGTGGAGACACGCCCACTAATATCAATGCACTCACCACTAAAAACCAACCGCCTGTCTTTACTATTAATTCCAAAACTCATAAAAATAGGCAATCCATCATTTTTAATTAAATACATTTTCAAAAAATGATTTAACAAAATAATGTTTTAGTGTGGTTTAATTTAGAGACACTAAATATTTTGGTGGCACATTTCTTCTTGAGTACTTTTAAAAGAGATTATATCAACAAAATGAACAAATCAAACGCTTTGGAACTTACAGAGAACTCTGCTCTTAAATTTGAACAGCAACATGTGGGTACCTTTCCATCCATGCCTCATAAATGATAGCTCAAAAAAAGATCTCATTTGAAAGATGGGTGTTCGTTTGGTATAAACTGTTTGAGACTCTTAGCGCGCACAAACATATGGAAGGTTATATTATGGTTACCCGTTATGGCACCTTTTTTAGCCTGTCAGAGAGAGAAAGAGAAAGTTTGCTCTCGTTCCTCCTCTCACAGGAAGGAAGGAAGGAAGGAAGGAGGGAAGAAAGAGGCGTCGCGTCACGTGGATCCACGAAAAAGGGAGAAGCGGGAAAGATGAGCGAGCCAGCTGATTCCACTCGTTATCCCTTTGTGAAACGGTCTACTAGAACGGTGTAGTGTCAACGAAGGAGCATGAGGAGAGAATGAGAGCTGTAAACTTTATCGATTGTCGTGAGCGAAAATTGTCCTCCCTTCTTCCTAAAGAGACAGAAGAAGGACACGAGATCGTTTGTCAATGGACCTGCTAATACTCCTACTAACAACGATGCGCTCGGCTTTGTCAGCGATTGCGACCTCTTAACAACACATGGGCATTTCTTCCGGGTTTAATTGTTGCATGCAAGAATGTTGCCATACCGTCTCAATAAACATTCCCATTACCACCATATGTTGGTTGGTCTTGGCGTCGAGTCGTGCCACGGATAGAGAATCAAGCCCGGCAATTTTGCATGCCTCAAACCTCTCTATTTGTTTGATTGATTAGTGCACAAAATTCTTAAATACCTTTATGCACAGTCGCACACACACACACAAAGAGGCAAACAAATTGTAATGATAACGAAAGGGCAGTACAAAGTAAAATACAAATTTCGTGCAAATTAATTGAGCACTAGTAGGTGCTGACTGTGAGGTACTTTCTGCTGGTGACAGGTACTTGAAGATGTCGCTGTTGAGGTACTGGCTAGATAAATAATATAGCTACTTTATCATTTGCTCTATACACAATCGGCATGGCTTCTTCTGTTTAAGCGCTAACGAAAGAGGTCCATCTCACATCAATATGCTCTAAGTTGAAGTATTAATAGAAACAAGTTTGGTAGTGATCGCTAATTTATCTGTAGATGTCTTGGTTTCCGACAACGGATTGTATTTCAGGCATGGGAGAAGTTGCGTGTTTAAATCCGCTGATTAGTCCTCCGACTTGCGCGCAAGGCAGGCTTTCGATGCGTCAACAACATCTCAAATAAAACAGACAACAAACACCTTACAACTACTAATACTTTGGGCTACTAGTATTATTCAATTCAAACATCAGCCTTTGCAATGTTTTAATACTTACTAACAGCAAAAAGCTTCTTTAAAGCTTCTTTAATTCAGTCAGGTCAATATTTCTTTAATATGAATAGCGTTTATTTATAAATTAAAAAATATATATAAACAGTAAACAACTAAATGAAAAAATGTGCACTATTTTACAGCATTAGTAATGTAGTTGGAACGATCTGGTAAATAAAGCATATGGGAAAAGTGGAAATAGTCCAGAGGAGAAAGGAGGGGTTGTACCTGGAGAGAGGTTCCACTTGCACTTACTGCACCGGCTACCTATGTGTTCATGCAAAGCCAAGACCGCCTCGCCCTGTTACTTAACCTCACAGGAATATCAGATAAAACATTGCAAAATAACCAAACTAATTCAACAGACAAATTGTTAAGGACTTGCGCAAGGCCCATCCAACGCCGCCTGGAGGAAGCAACTGCAACATAATTACCTTTTCTACTTTCGACTATCAAATCTTGCCAATTCTTCATCAAGCTAGCCAGGAAGGAAACACTAACGAGCGAACTGTTAATTAACATGACAATAAGCTATGAGCTAAAGATGAGCTCATTCTAGACAGTCATGATGCAGCAATGCCTCGAGACTGGAGAAGATGGAGGAATTAGATGAGGTGGAAAGGCCAGCTGTGCTCAACTCAGTGTGACGTCAATCAACTCAGGACCTCGAGACAGGATTGCGTCACTGTCTAACTCATTTTCCCTGTGTTATTTAGTAGTACGGGCAGGAATGTTCTCTCAAAAAGTACCGATCGATCAACTTACAGACATCCCTCTTGTCGGTTGACCCACGTCAAAGTCTCAACCTCACTACAGGTTCCCACTCACTTTTTTCAGCTGGATGGATCAAGGAAGGGGAAGTTCCTCCCGCGTGAACAATATTAATTATCATTATTTCGCGAATTGACTTTTTTTAGATTCTTTACTTCAAACTTCACCTTGACGTTTCCTGGAGAAAAATGGAAATTGGGTTAAGACCGTAAAAAGTGTCAAAGCACCGATTATATACAGTCGCGATAATTTTGTGTATGATTAAAGACTTTTAACTTGCTCCTTGTCGGAGCGAAAAATGAAAAAGCTTCTACAGGACCTTCTCATCCAAAGTGACCAAAATAATTGACGAAAGCAAATTGGAGATTTCTCGCGGGAGAAACAACTCGGCAGCTCCAAGGCTGTCAGAGAAAGAAAAGGAACGAACAATGCACCGTGCAAATGCAGCACCGATAAATAAAAAGATAAAACAATACTGCAAGACAAGTCAAGACAAGTCGTGGATGAAGAGTGGAGAGAGTGGCAATCTACTCACTCTTACCACCTCCTCGAGACCAGGAGGCTTGCCGTCCATAGCATCAATATTGAGGAGCCTGAAAAGCCACATATTACATTGCAAAAAGGCAAACAACATCTATTTGTATTTACTTACCAAAAGCGCGAGGTGCTGACCCGTAATAACCGTTATCGGATAACCGGGACGCCTCAATCCGGTCCATCTGTCGGAGAAAGACATTTTAAGAAGGATGCCCTATTCGTGAGTAGTCATTTATTTTACCGTATCCTTTTCCAGTTCACTGCTACAGAGATAGTAATTGCGAGCGAAAGCATTTAACGCCACCAAGTGCTCCAGTTTGCAGGCACCGGCTTCTGAAGCAGCAGGAACGCATTTGAACATGTCTGGATTCAAACTACGCCTGCAAATAACAAGGCTTTTCATTAAATCACGAACTCACGATTCATCTCAATTTTCAAAGGCGCCAATGTCTGCCTGCCCGTTTGCTCTGTCTGCATGTTGTGGACCGCCGTACCTGCAAATCTCTCCACTACCAAAAATGGAATGAGGCTCTTCCAGCTTGAGCAGTTGATCGGGGTTGAGGGTGAAATCTAGGCAGGGCAGAACCTGCGGCTGCGAGACGACGCCTCCGCGTGGCAAGCAAAGTTTAGCCGCATCCACAACGTCTGCCAAGAGGCGACAAACAAATTATATCATTATATCAGACGAATGAGGAGAAAGGTGAAAAAGGATCTTACCCTTAAGCGCGTCGGCATCCTTGCTGGCGTTGGAGTAGGTGTTGATGATGGCACGTGCAGCGGTGAGAATAGGTTCTTCTACGTTGCCCGCCGGACTGGTTGGATTGAAATTTTGGGTCGATCCAAAATTGCACTGGGACAAGTCATAACCGGATGGGATGGTGAAGATGTCAGAGGCGGAATCGTACGCAGCGTAAGCGTCAGTGGATGACTTGAAGAAGTCGTAAACGAATCTGATAAGAAGCCAACCCCAAGGTAACAAGGCTCTTCCAATTGCTAGTTAAAATGTTAACTTTGCCGGAAACCTTTAGAGAAACGGAAGACGAGACCGGCTGTCCTAATCGGCAACAGACAGAGACAGGCAGACAAACAGACATACATACAGGGAGACAGACAGGCCGACAGGCAGGCAGACAGACAGATATAGGCAGAGAGAATAGACAGACATGCCTCTTTCTGTTGTTTGCTGTCTACGGCTTACATGCCGGCATGTCTTCCTGGATATGTTTACTTGACTGCCTGTGATTTAAAGGAAAGAAGGTTAATTTGTTACCTGGCTTTTTCAGAGGTGGTAGCATTGGATACGGTGTCATTGGCGAGGAACTCGATGATCATATTGGGCATCTCTGCAAACGGCAATTCGCGATTCCAACGGGCAAGAGTACAGAGATCGACGTCTTTTTTGGGTGCTACGGGAACGTTGAGGGCTGCTTGATTAGTGTTGATTAACGGTGACGGCGTTGTAGTCTCATAGTAGCTCCCATAATGATTCCGATAGGGCACATAGGTGCTGTAAGGCGATGGGTAGCCGTACCCTCCGCCATACCTGTAAAACAATTATCAAAGTCACAAAAAGGTGTAAAGGGAATAAATGAAAGATTACAAAACTAACCCGTATCCATAAGGGTGACTCATCCGGCTCATGACACTGCCCAAATACATGCCGCCGATCAAGCCGGCACCTCCTGCCAGAAGCATGCTTCCTCCTCCATAGCCGCTTCTGCCGTAGCTGGATCCGTAATTGTTGACATAGGTGGTGGAGTATACAACTTTGGTCGGTTGAGACTGCGTCGCTCGAGGGATCTGTGCCTGTGGCCGGGCAGCGCTGCTACGTCCCACTCCGGGACGCGCAGACAGGCGTGCCATTGTGCGAGACTGAGCGCGATAAGCAGTGCCAGATGGAATGCCTGAACGGCTGCTGCCGAAACCTCCACCTGAACTGAAACCACTTCCACTACCTAAAAAAATAATGCAAGCATTTTAAAGCAAAACATTTGCATTCAGGAAGCGAAGCGGATAGACGGCGCCCGACGGTAAGAAGCCTCCAAGATATAATGTAATCATGCATCCATCCGGGCTTGCTAAATTAGTCCATCGGTCCGCTGACTGGGGACTTTTTGATAACCGGCAAAAGCACTAAAGATTAAGCAAGCAGAGGAACAAATAGACAGATAAAAGAGTCAAGCAGACAAAGAGATAAAGGGGAAAAGAAGAAGTGCAACTAAGTGAGGGCATTAGCGATGGGTGAGGCCTGGCGCATAAGGGAAAGGGATACCTGCGTATTTATTACGCATAGAGTCAACAGGACTGGATGCGGCGCCGGAGGGAGCGGAAGAACCGTAATGAGTCGCGGCACCGGATGTCTTCCCACCACCAACTGCCGAACCATGGTTCACCCTGACTGAGCTGGCGGGGACAGAGGAGGCCCTACCGCCTCCTAAGTATAAACGACACCACGACACACATCCAGCGAAAGGGTAAAACACGACAGACAACACAATTTCAATCTGCCTCTTTTACTAACTTAGTTAATCTGTGTGTGTCTGTCTGTTCAGACAACCACGATAGAATGTCAATGGCGTTAAATGTACGTACCACTTGGCGCGGAAGATCCGTATCGTGTGGCGGTGGATCCAGAAGAAGAGCTGACTCGGCCATAAGAAGATCCACTACTGGAACTGGAACCGTAACTGCTGCGACTACTTCCGCTGCTCATTCGACCGGAGGACGCACGGCCGCCTCCGCCTCCGCCACGACGACAGAGTACAACATCGCTTGTGAGAAAGGCTACCAGCAAAACATCTAAAAGCAAATATAATCCAAGCCAATCAACCAATCAATCAATTGGTGGCAAGGAAAGAAGCAGCAAAATAATTGCTTTTTCACGGTACTGACATAATAATCGAGAGAGATTCATTGTGTCCTCTCCAATCAACATATCCTCCAATCAATATTATCAAGGATATTTGAGCCTCCCTGAAACACGGAGAAAAGAGCAAAGGAAATTAGGATGAAAATGAATGAATCAACTGATTGTCCGTCTGGCAAGGTAAGAAGAGGATTACCCTTCAGATAAGGCGCCGTTTATTATCATCAAAGGAACGACCAACCTCTTTATTAGGTAACACTTTGCCTCTAAATCTGCCTAATCAGCATGCTTCGGAAGGGGGCAACGTAGAGATAGCAACAATTAATGCCAGGGGAAGGGAAGCTTTTCCATAGGATGCGATGTATCAGTTGGCAAGCTACAAGTAAAGGACTGCTGTATTTCTCGCAATTCACCTTTCAAACATCTTTTCCGACAGGATGGCATGAAAGAGGAAATTGCCAGTGACTCACTCACACAGTACGACAGAGGCACAGTCTTCGACGAGGGAGGGCGCCCTCTAATCATTGATATCGGTGACGTCAGTTGTAGTACATGCGCTCCTTTCCGTCGCCTTCCTGTCTCTTATCACCAGTGGCGCGTCCTAGGAGGTGGCAAGTGGGCAATTGCCCCCCCCCTCGTCCGAAATCGAAAAAGTACCCCCTGACGTTTTTTAGAGTAAAAATAGGAAAATCATACCAATGTATTTAATATATTTAAAAAATATATAATATATTAATATAATATATTTAAAATCTTGCCCCCCCCCCGTGCGGGAAGGTCTAGACGCGTCTATGCTTATCACAGAGAGACACAGTCTTTTTTAAACTAATACCTACGTTTTAGGAGAAACCAGTATGACGCAAAGTTTGTATTTTGGCTCACCCTCCAGTTGGTCGATAAATCGGCTCACTCATCGGTTTATCTTTGATGGCAACTGCTTGATTGTTTGATTTTCAAAAGTGCTAGAGTATACTAAGACATAGTAAAGCAAATGAAACAATCAAGCATCTGCCATGAAAGAGAAATGCATGAGTGAGCCGATTTATCGACCAACTGGAGGGTGAGCTGAAATACACGCTTTGCCTCATATCTTGATTGTAATACAATCATTCCGCACACCTTCTTCCTCTTTTCCAGCCAAATGCATTTCCTAATTATAATGTAAATGGCAAATGAAGGTTCTTACTAAGAAATATCGTTTTGTTGAGGAGAGTAGGACAAGTGTTCCATCTCTCGCTCGCTCCATGTAGTACACATGGAACGATGTGATGATGGATGGGTCTACAATTAACGACAAGATTGAGTACACTAGAAGATCTGGGTATGGGCAAAAGGGGTGGAGCAGGGGGTGGTATGTTTGAAATGGAACAAAGCAGAAACAATGCAACCGCTGCAGGTCAGGTGGTTGATTGTTCGATTGTTTAAATAGCACCCCCTGCCCCGCCTCTTTTGCCCATTTCCGCACCCTCCAGTGTACTATATCTTGCCGTTGACTGTAGCTCCGTTGTGAAGTAGCTTTTGATAGATCAGGTACATGCAATGCATATCATTTCCATTAGTTATCATCGTCCTCTTCGATTGAATGAATGATAATGAAAGGTGCCCTAAACTGGCGTGGAGTGTAGAGTTGCAGCTAGGCCTAGATCCAACTCACATCTCCTCTCCGCCATCACTTAGAAATGTGCTACATTATCAAAAAGATAGAACCGGGGATGTTTGTGTCGTGTTGTGCTTGTGCTTCTCCCAAAAAAAGAGGCAACACTCTTTCGTGGTCCTTCAGGCAGTAAATGGAACATTTGGATTGTCCACCATTGTGGGTGTTTGTAGTGAGACCATCGATGCATCATTAAGATGGCTGCTACCAAGGAAAGGAGAAGGGCAAGATACCAGCAGTTGAGCAGAATATCATGTGAAAAAAGCGCTGTATACATTAAATCATCTCAAAGAATATGAATAATATAATTAGCTAAATGATTGGTCTCTTCAAAAACGCACCACCATTCTTTTGAGAGGGCTGGCTTAGGGGAAGCCTGCTTCTAACGTGCCATTCAACTGGCCGACGGAGCTTCCATTGCAAATTACCTCTATTAATGTCCGACTGGATAAATGGTCCCAGGAAAAAAAGAGAGAAACATTGAATATAGTGTGGTGAAAAGATGGCAGAAAAAGAAGGACATACCGTCGATTCCACTGTGACAGGGTGATGGAATGAGCAACTGATGAGAAGCGGTCTCTGCTCGCCTTTTTCATCCACACTTGTTCTCCCATTGAAGTAGTGAAGGTATGATTGATGATCAACTGGGCGAGAGCCTTGTTGTCTCGTAAGACGTCCAACTTCTTGGAAGATTGTTCGGTTGAGTTGAGGACCTTTAGAGAGAAGAATGGATGTATTTGTTTAGGGAAAGTTGATTATTTACCTGAGCCACTATTTCCAAGGCAGCAATGTCAGCATTTAATTGTGGACCTGGCTGAAAGCAACACAAAATGAACACCATTTAACATTATTTTTTGAGACTCTAGACCTCTTTCTCTTCTATTTACTTGTAGAACATTAAGCAACAGCCCATTTCAAATTGAACTAAAACTCCATGACAAAACTTCTACATACATACATCTTTGTGTCACCGTCATTTTACAGGTTCTGCTGGTTTTAAATTTATTTAAAGTGGGAAGTAACTCTGTAGAGGTGAGTGCAGAGTGCATTGCAAATAATTTTAACATCATTTTCGATAGAAAGGATTGAACTAAAAAATTTGAAATATTTGACGCATAAGCCGTATTGCAAGTAAACCTGCAGTATTTCTTTGGGCAAGTAGTAATTAATTAGATAGCTATACCGCGGGTACCTTTTTAAACATGCACTGATTAATTACATGACAATTGTCTTCTTCAACGGAATTTAATCAAACAAAAATATTAAATACAATGACTTTAGTTGATTGAACTTTTTAAATTTTAAATGTCATTTTATTTGAAAACGAAGGCCATATTTCCAAGATCGTTTAAATGACATTTCAAATAATCATACAGAGCAAATAGTGTCGACTTTAATTAAAGTTTCAAAAAGAGATGAGGTGACAATTTGAATCCCTTATAGAAGCTGCCAATGTTGCAAAGATAAAATTGAAAGACTTTGGTGTGTAATCCCATACATTTAGAGTTAATCAGTACATGCATCCCCATAGCCATATATAGAAAGTCGCACAGATGATTTTTGACGTTTCCAGGGGAGTATTTGGAAAGAAGGGAGTTGTGAGATATTCCTGATTCCATTGGGCTATGAAGGCGAGATTAATTATTGTTACTAGCAGTAGGCTGCGATAAGCCCTCCGAACCACCTAATATAATATAACAGAAGATTGATCTTATTATTACTATGTTTGCCAGGAATAATTTCCGCCAGGGAAAGAGCACAGCGGCGATATAAACCTAAAAATGACATGTGTCTCACGGACTATCAAATGTTCAATGCTCCACTGACATGATCCCCAATAGTCCTGTTGAAGGAATGAGCCGTCATCTGCAATAATTATTAGCCATCACCTGAGTTAGTCTTTTATTTGTTAAAGAAGGTCATTGTTTTGACTAAAAACTTGCGTAGCTGCTCAGGTCGTTCCAGAAACAGTAACACTGCAACAATTAATAATTAACTGCCACGCATTCATTTTGTAGGGATCAATGATTTGACTTTAATTAATGGCCCCGTCGTCGGGACGAGGGTTTTCTCCATCCCCACCCAGTCGGCCTCTTTTGTATGTGTTGAAGGATTGTTCCTTCGCACTTCCTATCTGTTGATGCATTGGATAGGACCAGATTTATTCAATCATATTTATTCAATCGTCCATTCGCATGAAGTAGCTACTACAAAAAATGGTTATGAAATTTTGTTTCATTTGACTTCCCTTTCAATAGAAGGGTTAATAAATATGGATGAGGGTAAGGGTGCCTTTGCTTTTGATAGAACAACGTCAATGGGAGCTGGCCACTTTTGGTTTGCAATTAAATGAATTGAAAAAGTCCTCCGTATCAGGGATGATAGTATTATGGATTGACCTATGAGGCGAAGCCTTGCCTGGGTCAATTATGATGAATCAATTGAAATGCTCGTAGCATAAGAATAAGAAATGTACAGTTTACGTACCTCCATTTCAAACGGAAAAGGATAGCGAAAATGAGTGCTCATCGAAAGTAAGAGCAGTGTTGGAACAATTGTACGTGCTACTGACCACGAGAACTCCCTTTCCTTTCATTGCCGCCATGGGAAGACGTGCTGATTGAGTGTAAAATCCAGCTGCGCTTTCATCCACCAACATTTCCAGTGTGGTCCACTGAATGAGCTTCATCAGCCGGCAAAATACGTCACCGTACTGTACTGCCACGATTTTACAGCAAACAGTTTGGCGGGTTAAAATACTTTTTACTTAACGGTATGGTAAAGAGAAGAGTCATCTTACACTTGCGTTCCTTTATGAGGGAAAAGGGTAATGCTCATCCATATGTACGAGGGGCAAACTGAAAGTAATGTCACCCCCTTTTTTAAATATTACTGGTAATTACTAATTGCAAATTTATTTCATCTTACTTCGATGTAGTCCCCTCCAAACTGAATGCACTTTTCACATCGTGAAAGCCATGCTCGAAAGACGGATGAAGATCCATTCTTGGAGAGCTCCCGGAGGCGGCAGTGCACGGCTGCATCAAGTTCCTTTTCCGTGTCAAACAGCTTCACACGCAAAGATTCTTTCAGTTTAGGAAATAAATAAAAATCACATGATGCGAGGTCGAGCGAGTACGGGGGGTGCGGCAAAAGTTTGAGCCCTTCTTGCTGCAGAAAATCAATGGTCAAGCTGCAGGTGTGGCTGCTGGCGTTATCGTGGTGCAGTTTCAGGCCTCGAAGTCCAATCTTTCCTCGTTTATTCCTCAGTTTCCGCACGAGCTTCTTCAAGCAGGTTTTCACGTAATAGGCAACATTGATGGTCCTCCTGCTCTACTTATTTTTTATCTAGGTCGTCTGTCTCTCCCACACCAGGCAGGAGGACCATCAATGTTGCCTATTACGTGAAAACCTGCTTGAAGAAGCTTGTGCGGAAACTGAGGAATAAACGAGGAAAGATTGGACTTCGAGGCCTGAAACTGCACCATGATAACGTCAGCAGCCACACCTGCAGCTTGACCATTGATTTTCTGCAGCAAGAAGGGCTCAAACTTTTGCATGTGACGGAGGCCTGGCTAAACCCACCGTTATAATTGTGAGATTACAGTAGGAATTGTCAATATTAAAAGCCGGTCATTAGTCAAAATTTGCACTGGTCATTTTAATAACTCTTTATCAGCTTTCGGAAAAAATTTACTTTCTATGTGCCTAAAGAAATGACTAAAGGGTGCTTTTTCAAACATATCTTCTCTAATCTGGGCATTCATTGTGCTTATGCGTGACTAGTGAAGTGAGTAGTGAAGAAAAGACAAGAAATGTTGCTCAAAAACGACTAAGGCTAACAAACTCTGCCACATTCCATTAAGATAAAATACTTTGTTGGCGCCAGAAGCGCGTTTCAGATAGAAGAGAGAGGCAACCAAAATCACTGAGGGGCTGGAAAAGGGGCCTGGACCCTTGTCATGGCCAGTCAACCCAATATATTGTTAAAAATGGTACGATTGGGGCTAACTTGAAATGATTTTGACAATCGCAACGCAAAATAGTTCTGCTTCATTTTTTAAAATTAGTCTCATATTATTGATCATTTATTGATTATTGATTGTTGATTATTGATTATTGATCTAACTTCATTGGCACGACTCCAAAAACTTTTTTGGCGCAATTTTAAAATCCGAAATATACTGGAGGCCTCCATTTTTGCTCATTTAACTCTAAAAAGTTGCAATTTCGGAAAAGGTTCATTTGAAGATTTTCGATAGAATCCCTCTCTAAATTCCATTGGAATCGATTGGCATCAGCAGAAGGGGCGGAGTTATGGAGCAGTTTGACTTGCGACTGGAAACTTCCCAGTGACATGTTGGAAATGACCCATAACTCCGCCCCCTGGTTTCCACAAAAGATTCTGTGGAAATTGAACGTGGAGAGGGAAAATGACAAAACTTGTTCAATTGAACTCTTTCCAAAAATGGACAATTTTGACAGTAATCATGAGGAAAAATATAATTTTCCATTTCTTCTCAACTTTGAAATTGTGCCCCAAAGTGTTTAAAATGATGCCGATCAAGTTAATTTTATGAATTATCACTAGTGTATGAGTAAAATAAAAAAAATGAAGAGAAGCCATTTTGCGTTGCCAGTGTGAAAATAGAGCCAACCAAGATAAATACTATAAAATAATATCGACACAAAATGATATTTAATAGAAATTGGATTGGCAGTGATATCTATTAGTTATTTCAACTAAAATATCATTTTTCATCGAATGGCAGTGTCGTGGGTTGTGAAACGCGTCTCCTTCGGTTGCAAATAACCAACCAAAGAGAGCCACGTTGATTGCGCAATCCGCCCGCATCAATATGAAGTTTGTGAGAATGCCATCGCTGAGTGAGATTTTGGGCATGCCCAAGAAGGAAGGCGATATTATTATTGCAACAAGAGCACGGTACTTTCTTCCTCTAGTGCAGGTCAAACGTCAACTACCCAAGCTAAACAAGGCAAATTAATTAAATAAAAAAGACAAAAGCGTGCACCCAAAGGCGTTCGTCCTTTGAGTAGCACAAGGCTAAAAGGATAAGCTATGAAAAATGAATGGGAAAGAAAAAAGGTGTTGTAGAAGTGGCTCACTGCTGCTTGACATGCGGCTGATCAATCGCTTTATTGAGGTGCCGCTCATCCGCAAACTTTATCATCTCACCGAGCAGGTTCTGAATGGAAAAAGATATCCCATTACCAGACAAGGAGAAAAGAATGCAGACAGACAAAGGGTCAAGATATAATGAATCTACTGCGTGACATACCTTGTTGGTTTCACTCATATCATGGGCCAAGACATTCCACCACTCCAGGTCGTGTTGCTGAACATTCATGATGGTTTGCTTAAAAATGGCAAACTCGTCAATGATCTCATCGTCCACCGGGGTGGTAAGATGCTTCAATGTTTCCGATTGGTAGCCATCTGAGCCCCAGTCTTCGTCGTCGGCGTCCTCTTCCTCCTCCTCTGCAGCACCTTCCAAGGCACCATCATCCATCTCCTTCTTATGTGAGTCTTCATCGTCCGTGTTGACCACTTCTTCGTCGCCTTCATCATCTGTCCACTCTTCCTCACTCTCATCGTCTCGGTGGGTGTAAATCCGCTTCAACCCCTGCAAACAAGCAAGCAATCAACTGATGGTTTGACGGTCAGTCTAGTAAGGCATCAATTACCAGTGCAACCCTCCGATGGCGACCAAACTTATTTCTTCAATACCATATCCCCTAAGATGATTTTAAAAAATATCACTCGCGGCAAGGAGTTCCCCCTTCAACGGGGAGAAAGTCGGGCAACATATCAACTGGCGCATGTACATTGCAATATTCATGAACGCTTGATTGAATGATTTAACATTTGATACTGAAGGTTACAGTTTAACGAGGAAGAGCTTTCTTTTTCCATTCAGTTGTTTTGAATCAGTGAAAGAGTATTTCACAACGCCGATCTTTAGTTAAACTACTGTATATCAAACTAAACGTCCGTCTATTTTCATGGTAGAAAAGGTCACGTAACGGAGGCAGACGAACCTGTAGCGAATAGCAAGGCAATCCACCAACCAAAAAGCAGTATTCCACTAAGTCCTCACAGAAATGATAGCCTGCGTTCTCATAACCGTTCCAACAACAGCCAAACAAAGAGCCCTGCTACACCAACCACATCGCATGAAGAAAAAGCATTGACAATAGTTACATTTTCATTAAAAAACCTTTCTATAGGTTCATGAGGAAAAAGCCCAAAAGAGCTACGACAAATCATTCAATCAAGCCTTCATGAATATTGTCAATGTACGTACTCCAATTGAGATCGTCCCCGAATTTCTCCCCGTTGAACGGGCAACTCTTTGCCACGAGTGATATTTTTCAAAATCATCTTAGGGGACATGGTATTGAAGAAAAGTTTGGTCACGATGAAAGAGTTGCACTGGTGAATGATCCCTTGTAAGAGTCAGCATGTATACTAATACTTCTTCAAATTCTGCCTGCTTGATTATCCTTATTTTCGTGTGCCTGAACACCAGCCTGCTGAAACGTTTACAACGTACGTCGCTCGTCAATGCAATTGTAACAATAATTTGTCTGGATGATTGTGGCCCTGTCGGTTTGTCTGTCCGCCTGTTTGTCGTCCGTATCTACCCTGCCTGCCTGTCTATCTGTCTGTCTGTCTGTCTGTCTGTCACCTTGTCGTCCTGTATCCCTGCCTGCCTGCATGCTTGTCTGTCTGTCGAATTGGCTAGCAGCGAAAGCTGATTGGTCAGTCATTCTTCATGTCTGTAGGTATACCAACCTGAAAGAGTAAGAGAGCAGCCGGCAATAACTTGGGTCCCAGGGCCTGCACCACCGGACTGCGCAGTGCTGGCGGAAGTTGCATGAAAATGGTCAAGCCCAGCACCGCCAACTTTTTGTCGTGAAGGCCAAACATGCAGTCGACCTCGTCCAGCCACATCTTGACAAACTTCTCAATGAGGTCTCCTCCATCGGGCGCCTTGGCGGTTTGCAAAACAGCCAGAGTGGATGTTGGGTCGTAGTAGAGGGCCGCGACAATCACCAGAATCAGCTGGGTCTTCAGCTCAGACAGCACGACATTGGAGAAAAGCTTACTGAAAACAGACACCGCGTCAACAACTACACACCTTGTCTCTTTTTTTAGTCTATTACACTAGCTTATAGACTTCAATTAATTGATTGTGACATACTCTACCTGAAGACTACTTGCATAATAGCTGGCACATATTGATTGATCAGGCCCTTGTAGGTGAGGACGAGCACTTCCAGCAGTTTAGCCGCGTGGCATTGCGCCTCTTCTCCCGCTTCGTCGTTGCCCAAGACATGCTCACACATGGTACACATCTTCTCCAGCCGGGCTGGATCGCTCAAAAACCCTTCCCGGTCACGCGTGGCGTAGTTGTAGAGGCAGACAACCTGCAAGCAAACACCACATCATCACAATAATGTCCACAGACAGATACACACACATGCAAAGAACCAAACCAACGGCCAGGCAGACAGACAGTCAAACACACATGAGCAATCGGAGAAAAATATCTAGGCAAGCAGCATGTATGGTGGCAGATCAACAACTCAATAAGGAGAAGCCCATACCATGTCGGAGAAGTAGTCGATGCCGCAATCGGGCTTGGCGAGAATCTGCCCGCAAATATTAAAGCCCTCCCATAGACTGGGCGTGATGCGCTTACTAGTGAGCGATGTGAGGAGGCCAAACATCTCCTCGTAGAACTCAGCCAGGTCGTGTTGAAGGATAATCTGAATGACTTGGATGATGATGGGAGCCAATTGAGCATTCAGTTGGGGTTTCTCGGTGGTGCAGTCATTGAGGAGCTCCAGCGTCTGTAGGACCGACATGCCTGTGAGGGAGTTGCTCCTTTCATCGTCCTGACTGTCCTTAGACTTTTGTACAATGTTCTGGAAGGTCTGCAGGAGGTGACCGGCTAGGTCGGTGGCGCACGTCGACACCTCGTCCGGGAATTCCACCACAAATGTCTGGAGACAATTTATTGCAAAACTTTTCATCAAGACGAGCAGGCAGACAGACAACTCGAGAGATCGCGATACCGGTAGAAAGACACAGACTTCTCAACAGAGACTCTCATTCAATAGGCACGACAAAGCAGACGTCCCGAGTACACACCAGGGCAATAAACTCATAAGACACCTCCTAGACAGACACGCACATTAAACATTTTGCACATCCATTTGGCCGATTGACCATCCAGACAACATCGAGACAGAGACATGTATCTGTAAATACCTGAAGAACCTCAGAGAGCTCTTCATAATTGGTCAACCGCACCAAGTCCAAGGTAACGCGTAAAATGTTAATGGCATGTGGCCGGAGAAAGTCCTCTGCGGCCTTTTGATTATCCAGGATCTCGTTCAACGCCAAGGCCGACTCGACGCGAACCGGCAGTTGGGTGTCGTCCATCAACAGACGCCGGGCACTTTCCAATCCCATGTGAAGGTTGTCCTTGTTCTTGTACTCTAAATAGGCAAACTGCCGGAACAGCCAGACCGCCCGATACCGGATAAAAGGATGCGGATTGGACATCTCCGGGAAACCGTGCTTCACGAGGATACTTTCAATGCCCTCCTTATAAGGCTTCCGGCGCATCAGGGTCCGGCCTGCAATGCCTGTAAAGAGAATAACAAAAGGCCCATGTAATCTAAAGAGGAATCCAACAATCACGATCGAAGGAACAATATAATTTGCCTCGCTTTTTAAACACTGGCAAATAAATAATAAAATGGACCACAGACCTAACTATACCTATTTAATAGCTACATCAACAGACAGACAGCCTGGCCAATAAGCCAGCCAGCAGATAAGTATAAGAAGAAAGACATACACACAGGCAGATAGTCAAACGGACAGAAAGAAGTAAGGCAAATCTCGGCTTACCAAGAAAGTGAAGCGCGCCGTCCTTGTCGCGTATCCTGGCGGGATCGTCCGTTAAATTGGCCATTATAAAAGTCAAAATGTCCGGTATGAGTTTGGGATGTTTCTTGCAGAGTGTGTGAAGGAGATATTGGGCGGCGGCTTCCGGTGAAAGATATTCCGCATGGACATCCGTTCGGCAGAGAATCCACTCAATGGGGTCTTCCTGCCACAGCTCAATGTCCTCCTCCTTGTAGCACATAAGGGGGAAGATAACCCGGGCCAACAGATCGGTGGCGTGCGGTTTGATCAGCTTCCAACACGACGGCACCTGAAATTCACCAAAACACATTTCCTTCTCATTCCATCTTTAGACAGCGATAACTATGTAGACATTGTTTGCAAGTGAAAAGCTATCCAAATGGCTAATAGACAATGGGTCAATCGGCCCAACGGACCTTGAGCGCCTGTCGCACGTAAGTCAGACTCTGCTGCAGGCAACGCGGCGAAACGTATTTGCCGTGGATGAAGCTGCTCAGCAGGGTAAACACCGACAGCAGAATCTGCTTAGCCAGATTGCCGACGAAAAAGTTGGCAAACGCGTGGTATTCCTTTTTGGTGTCTTTCGGATTGCCGTACCGATCGAATACTTTAGCTGCAACCACAACCAACACTATTTCCTCAAGGGAACAGGCAAAATTATATGCAAGACAAGCAGACACGCTCAAATATAACCCAATAAACAAATGACAAGGAAACAAACAGCCACACAGAAGAAAGACAGGTAGGCAGGCAGGCAAGCAAAGGCCTAGACAACGAATAGAGATAGCAGACAGGCATTTAGCTGCAGAGGCAGACATGTATTACCAAAAATATGCAGACACCATTTTTTGGTCTTCCACCAGATGGTCTCCTGGCGTTCATCCTGCTCCATCTTATCCACTTCCGCCGGCACCGGTGATTCAAAGACTTTGAGGATAGTCAGCATCCACCCTTCGGTGGTCTTGAAGTCAAACACTTTGAGGGGGAAGTCGTACTGCACGTAGCAGAAGAAGATTTTCAGACAAATCTTTATGAGGGACACGGAAGCTTCCGATGTATCGGGCAATAGCTCTTGCATCCGCTGAAGAAGAAGCGGTTGCAGAAACTTCACCGCTTCGTCTGCAATAGAAGACAAATCAGTAACCAGCAAAGCACCACCAATCATCCAATCAATCAATCCCCATCATCAGCAAATTAGTCAACTGCTCTAAAGTCCCTGCCATTTTGAGCGATGAGGATTAATCTGTAATCAACTCGGAAAGAGAAGAATATTCCTGCACATTCAGGGGAGATGTGTTCCCGTGCATATGCCCGGAAGTGACTGACATTTAGTTAAGCCGGATGGCTCAAACCTGGACCATCGCAGTTTGCCTTGACTTTTGCTAGCCCGGCAAAAAATGGCTGTAATTCGGTTAAGACCCACACCTTCGCCAACACCTCCCATTTCCCCCTGACGCCTTTGGCAAATTAAGTTTTCCTTGACTGGAGTAGCAAAATGAAGGAGAATCTAATCTTAAAATGACAACTAGATCCCCGGTTCAAGTCCACAATGAAAGCGCAGAAAAGTCACTAAAACACATGTCAATCTAGCAATCAAGCCCACGCACACAACAAACATCGCCATTGAAAATAAACTTCCACCTTGACAATCGACACTTTATCTCATTCTAAATCCACTTCGCCCTAAAAATCTCAATCCCCACATCTACATGCAGCGCAAAAATAATAGCCTAAGTTTTTATCTGTCTGAGAAAGATAAAGTGAATACGCACGAGGCGAAGCACTACTCGCCAATGGGGAGGCACTCCATCAAACGAACCGGCCGGCTACGAATCATCACAATCAAGTCAATCGATCAATCAATCAGCCCTTTCTTATAAAACATCTCAATCCGTTGAAAATAACTTTTCTTATCGACAAACTGACTTTTTCACTTCTTCACCGGGCACAAAATTAACAGTTCAGTCCCTTCCGTGTCCAATAATTGCAAAAACTGACCCAATGGAATGCGATCGTCAGCGGGGCGGTACTCAAAGGCATGGACCAGCCGGTAGAGTGCCATCAAGGCTCCATACCACGTCTGATGCTGCTGCGATTCCAGGCAGAACCTCACCCGCTGCACGATATTGGTATACTTTTCAGGAAAATCCGCCTTCAAGACACTCTCCAACGCCACGGCCAACTGCGCCCTCACGACCTCGGGGGAGTCAATGACGGCTTCCAGCAGCTGCTCCCTCAATACTGCTTTATCCTGCTCGTGAATGGCGAACGGCATCCCCTCCCCCTTCTCTTGCGCCTTTTTAATGTCATGCTCTGTCACATCGTCCCATTGGTGGACAATGTAATTTTTCAAGAAGATGGCCGCGGCGGTGCGTGAGGCCTGGTCGGCTTGCGGGTTGCTTGCATGTTGAAGGACAAGAGGACCGAAATTGATAATCTTCCTCAGGGAATTGAGCTTCTTCTCCGCCGCTTCACGGTGGTTTGGATCGAGGGTGGCACTAAACAGTGCCGCGAGGGATGCTGGCTCCATGGCACTTGGGAGAGCGAAGAAAAATGGCAGAGAACTTGGCGAAGAACCTTTTTTTAATTGTCTCCTTTTTTGAACAGATGAAGAAGAAATGTGAGTTGTGAAATCATTTATACACAGCATTCATCATGCTAAGCCATGTGGGACAAACAGCTAAAAAAAACATTCTT
>LRSR01000277.1:0-23162 GCA_001579985.1 Hypsibius dujardini
CACCCCACATTCAAACAAGTTGCAAAATAATCAAGAGCAAACGGCCAATTTCTTGAGTTCAATTTCGCCCAAAATGCATTTTGGCCTTTTGCCCACCCCCTAGCCTTACCATGAGCGGTCCTGACTCCGACTTGTCAGGACCCTTAACGACACCCTGATCTAATGGAAAAGTAATGTTTTTGAAAATCTGTTTGAATTCAAGCGTGCCTTTGTCTTTCAGACCGCTCGACTCTCCTAAATGCTAAAATATTCAGGTTCAGGAACGATCCTCTCAATATTGGTCGTTTTGAAAAAGCAATGTTTGCTCCTTTGCTAACCTCCAGCCCAATCCCCTGAGAGAAATATTTGTAACTTGAGAGGACCCTGAACAGGCCACTGGGTTGCAGGAAACATTCACAAAATGTTTATAATATAGGCTGTAAATGCAGCCCGTATTCTTGGGTGGCACGAGCGACCACTCAGCGGAACTCTACTTGCGCGCCAGCTTCTAAATCGGACGTTTGACCTCCAAATCGGACGGGTACGCGTTCTGGCTGGAGGCCGACTTCAGAACCAGTTTGTGGCACGCTCTTTCCATTTTGGCCGAGGATTGTTTGAGGTGAGTTCATCTTCGCACGGAATTTTCCGCGGCCTCGTTATGATGGAAGATATCAAATAACCGGGCTCCTTGATTGTGTGTATAGCCCTGTTTGGAGTCGATCCCCGGCCCGAATGACGACAGCCTGCGGTTTGTACGCGCCTACAATTCTACCTGGTTTGACGGGGACAGGCTTCCACCAAATGAGCCATTTTGCGGGTTCGACGGCCTAAAAGGCTCTTCGGGTTGCTCTCGAAACGGTACGAGATGTCTTGTATACTCCTGAACACTAGGGTTGTTTAAATACATGTTAAATAAATGTCATTTAAAAAAGCCCAAAATGGTTTTTTTCTTTTTAATAAAGAATATTTTTTAATTAAAAATGAGAAATCGCGGTTGAGATATTTTTCATTTTATTTGACATAAGGTCCAGAGCGATTATTTTATTTATATTTAAATTCTCATCGAGAAAGCAAATTGTTGAGGTGTGCCTGTCAAGATCAAATGCCGTGATTGGTCTATTTGCATTCTTCAATTTCGGAGAGCTTGACCCCTTAAAAAGCGATCCGCGAATTTTCGCTGATCGCTTTTGCCTTGAAGGTTGGTACCCGTTGTGGATAAATTTTCAACGTCGGTCATGACAACGCTTGATACATTTCTTAACATTGATGGCAAATCTTAGCTACACCACAGAAGCATCTTCTGTTGATGAATTAAAACGAGCTTTTCCTATACTCCATTTACATGTTCAGTCTAGAGGGCCTCAAGTGTTCTTGAGAAGCTCACAGTAGTGCAGGGGTGCTCGATGCTTGAACTCGCGCTATTTCAAGCGATTCTTTCACAACTTCGAAATAGTTGTGATTTTATTTAGGCAAAACGGCCTGGTTCAGCTGGACGTTGGGGCTCGGCGTGGCACTTGGATTCGGCGTGACAGCCGCAACAGGATGGATATTGTAATACCGATTTATAGCGCCACCTGTTTGCGTTCCCCGCGAATATCAGGGCTTTTCATACAAGTCCATATTAGGGACTTCCTTTGTGTCCATAAAAGTCCGAACTAGGACCCCTCATGGTATAGTAGGACGCATGGTAGGACGCTGGGGAATGGGCAAAGAGGCAAAACGCATTTTTTTCAAAATGAAACCCAAAATTTGGCCTCTGGTACCTCATTATCTCAAAACTCGTGGGGGGGGAGGGATCTGGGGGTCTGATTTCTAAGGCCCACTGGGATTTCAAAACAATTTCAAACACTTTAGTTTTTCTATCAAATTTAAGATCGGTTGGGATCCAATATACGCACCCTGTTACTAACTGTAAATGCGAGACTAAAAACGGCGACTAATGGCCCAAATTTGATGGAGAAAATGTATTGAAACCCCACGGGACTGTTGGACATCGGTCCCCACACCCCCACGAGTTTCAACATGATCAAGGATAATAGGCCGAATTTTGGGTTCAATTATGAAAAAACCCTATTTTGCCCTTTTGCTCACCCCCTAGCCCCACCGTGAGGGGTCCTGATTCCGACCTGAAAGGACCCTAAACGAGCCCCTGACAAAAAGTACTGTAGAATTCCGATCAACTGGTGCTATTGCGCAATCAGCTCAGTCAAAAGAGACCGGAGCTGATTGGTTGCAAAAATAGGAGGCCCGTGGGAACTAATTTACCGGGAGGGGGGGGGGATCAAAGAATCAGCACCAGTTGATCGGAATTCTATAGTAACACGATTGCGCAAAAACTGTTGGTTGTTTCCCAGGCATAAATGGCTCTTAAGATTTGACGAAAGCTGGATGCTGGACGGTACCTTGTTGATATCACGCAACCTTCATGGCGCCAACGGTCGCTTCAGTGTGATTTTCAACTGGCGATCCGGTCGCGGACGTTCTTACGTTCTCCTCAGACATCAGTCCTGTGTGGCATTGCCAGAGGAATCTTTTTCCTAGGAGAGCTTCGCTTGCACAACGCGGGCGTTTAACGTTCGGACGCTGTCCAAGTAGCTTAACGAACAAAGCATGCGGAATGATATACAACGGCAGAAAAAAGGAGGCAAAATTCTCTTATGGGAATGATGCCTGATTTTGTACTTTAGTTGTCTGATAGCTGTGCGAAAGACCGAGTCCATTTGTAGATCCACTTTGAATTTTCTGCATCATTTATATAATCCTCAATCCTGCATAGCAGGATCCTGCACAGTTACTTGCAGGTGACTTCCATACTTTTGAATTGACGTATCGTTAGCTGCAAGACTACACGTTATAAAGTTTTAATTTCTTTAACCAAGAACTGGTCGAAATCTGGTCACTTAACAGAAAGACATATATTTGACACAGACTGCCTTGACAAATTCAGACAAAAAACACAGTCAATCAAGCGATTAATAATTGATTCGTGCCTTCTGGTTTGCACTGACTGCAGCGATGCAGTTCGGAAAACTCTCTCACTAAGCCTCGCAGTACTCCCAAGTGACCAGCTTATTCCACAATTCCGAGACAGCACGTGCCCCGGACGGTATTGATGGAAGTATCTTTGGCCAGATCAAAATTGGTGGATCTCCAGACATTCTCAATCACACTCAAATCAGATGATTTCGGCGGCCAAAACGGAGGGTTTATCCCGAAACAGTCAAAGGATTCTCGGTTGAGTTTGAAGGTATGAATGGAAGCGCCCTCTTTTTGGAAAATAGTTGATTTGATTTCCTCGATGTAGGGAAGAATGTAAGCAGCAATGAGGTCCTGATCTTTATGTTGATCGATTGTCTTGATTGCTCCCCAGTGCTCGAACTTTCACAACTTTTGTCACTTTCACCAGGCAAACGGGTCCTTTCTTAGAAATAACGCCCCAGAACATGACAAAGCCTTTCAAAATTGCGCCCGGACTAGCAAATCAGCGTCGTATCGGCTCTTTCCTTTCGCGATGCAAATCATTCAATCAAACAATCAACTGATCAATATAGTGAAAAAAGTTCGTGTACAAAAAACATCAATCAACCAACAGGTCGATTAACTAAAGTTAAATAATCCATCAATCAAGCAATATCTACGACTACTCAATGTGAATGTGACATCCATTATTCAACCAAATTCGGCAGCAGCTGACCGGGGGGACATCTTTTCCGTCCAAGCACACTCAAATTTATCCAAAATCAGCCAATCATCAAAATACCAGGATCGAATCCAGAGAGCCAAATGATTTCCCACACACCAGTCCAATCGCGTTTCTTTGTTGAGATCCGTCAAGACGCCTTTGAGCAGCCTGGTTTTTCGAATTTCCAGCTCCTCTAAAATTTGGCTGATAGTGCTTTCACTGAAATCCGCAATGACAATTTTTCGCAAACAAATCGCGACGTCTTTGTGATTGTAGCTACGGAATTCTTTGCTTGTCACGAGGCGTCATGTCAATTCAATCCAATCAACAATCAATCAACAGTAGTCAAAAATGACGTTTTTCATTCGGCGAACCCCAGAAGATCCCCGCATTGGTTTTCATAATCTGTTGGTTTCAACACGACCTGAACTTCATCAAGCACATTTTGTTAATTATGGACATTGAAACCAGTACACGCGGTTCTTACCGCAACTCCTCAAAGTGGGGTAAATGTTCGTGATGGACCCTGTATATGAGAGGATCAATTGTCAACCATACAGAAGGGTCGTCACTATCGTATAGTGATGATCGAGGGATTTCTCATACAGTACAGCTTTAAAGCATCAGCTTTTAACAGTTTTTCTCCATGAAAAATTATTTCTCAGACAAGATATTTGTTTTATCCTTAGTTCACTAAACCCTTTTGTAATGAAAAACGACTGCAGATCCCTAGCCTTCTCCCCTCTCACCTTCTTTGTCTGAATGTAATTCCATCCCTCTCCCAACATTTGTGAAACGTTCTCTGCAGCCACAGAAGAAGAGGCAGAGCTCTTAATCTCTTGCGCTGTGCTGCAGCTGTCTGGGTCCTCGATTTCTTCCCGTCCAGCTGTCTGTTCTGTCACTCTGCATGTACGTTATTCACTGTCCAGCTTCGCGCTGCCAACTCAACCCAATGTTGACTGCCTGAACGCATCGCTAGTCTGTGTGTACCCTATTCCTTCACACAATCAGACTAAACTTTGACCGCACTAGTTGAACCGTCAAAACCGAAACGAAGGGCTAGCACTGGCCCGTTTGACGGCTCGCAGGCGGAGCTCTCAAATGGATCAATGCTCAATCTCGACAAATACGACTGGCCAGCAAAATATTTTGCTCAATATAATTGGTTAATAAGAGTCAATGAAATTTTCTGGTAAAATCGAAGCCTGTTGAAACGGGTCAGAAGCAGACAGATATGAAGGGCTGCATTGCTATACCCGAATGTTGACCCAAATTTTGTTGTATAAATTTGTTCGCTTTCATAACGCAGCCATTTCTTCACATCTTGCGCACAATATTTTTACATACTACTGGCACTAAACTCAATTCTTCTTGGAGGGGTTGCTGCCTTTGTCCAGGGCACAAAAGTGCTCCTTCTCTCCCGCCACCGCCTGGTATCCGGGAATATACTAATGCGTTCCGACCACATGGTGCTACTACGTCATCGCACCAGTAAACAGCAACCGTTTTGATTCATTGCAAAATTAGGGAGACCACAAGACTGCATCTGTTGATTGATTGCTTGATTACAGCCGGTTTGCTGGTGCTCGATTGATCATCTAGAAACCGAGTACTTGATTGCAGTATTGATTCGAGCTAGTTAATTTTGCCCCTGCTACAAATTTACTGGTGGGTATGTGCGTGATATAAAATCAAGCGAACGTGTCCGGATGAGCAGCAAAACATGTTCGGGTTTCCTGCATTTATATCTCTCCGCACGGTTCGTAAAGACCGGACACTGGATTGATCGCGCCTTGGAGCGTTTCTTCCGCACGGTAACAACGGAACCCGTTGGTCGCACTGGTCTCAAAGCAGCATCTCTCCAAGACGCACTGCTCCTCCGTGCCGTCTCCACAGGGTATTCCACACTCCGGGGAGATGGTGTCGCAGACCGGATCCAGCGGTGCTGGGAATGATTCCACCAAATGAGTCAGCACAAGAATGCCTAATAATTACGAAAAACAAACGAAAAACAAACTCATCAAAAGATTCATCAATTTTTCGGCCTTCAAATCAAACTATTTGCAGCGAAAGAGCGATATTATTATACATTATATACATAAACAAATATAGAATCTAATATGAGCGTAAGTATTATAAATATATAAAACAAATATAAACGTAAACTGTAAATGAAAAACATGTATATAATGTAAAAATGTAAAATAAATATAAACACTAAATCAGATAATCGATCAAGTTTGAGAACTTAATTGTGACCAGTTGTAATTCCATGATAAATATATAATTCTCTTCAAGACATCGATCACTCATCTAGAAATTCAGTAACTGGCTTTAAATGCATCATTTATCCACCGGAAGTGCAATGCGCACAGGAAGTGCAAAGCTATTGGAACTTGGCGACATGACGAATTGTTATTTAAGAAAAATTTCACTTGTCAGATGCCATTTAGAAAAAAGACTCTTTGAATAGTGAGTGGAGGGGTCCGTTCTACAGGAGTGACTACTACTATTTGTAGGTCACAAACCGTGCGGTCATGCGCACAAATGTAGAGCAATACTCCTCAGCACGAGTTACACCGGTCCATACGGGTACCACGCCGGTTCTGTGATGAAGACAGCTACACCAGCTGCCTGATCGTAATCAGGTCTCATGGTCATCTGATTTTAACTGTAAATAAACAAGCCCGCGAGTTTGAGGGTCCATGAATTTGCAGCCCTGAACGTTCGCGTGTTGGCTTCTGTCGTAATCATAATCGACGTTCTCATAATCGACCACACAATAATCTTCGCAACAATCTATACAACGGAGAGACACACAGGCAGACAAGCAGGCAGGCAAACAGACAGGCAAACAGGTAAGCAGAGAGAAAGAGACAGACAAGCAGAAGCAGACGAACATACATACATACATACATACATACAGATAGACAGACAAATAGACAGCCAGACACATACAAACAGACAGACAGACAGAAGGGCAGACAGACAGACTGGCGGACAGACAGAACAGACAAACTACTGCTGAACAATTGTGTGTCAGGACACTCTCTAGAATGGAAAAGAACAATACAGATTGATCTAAACCCTTAATTCTTCCGCACAAAAACGCACTGGAGAAACATTTTTCCGTCCGTACTCATACTGATCTTTGATTCACCGATCCGCAGCAAAGCACTCAACAATAATAAAAATTGCAAAATTAATATAAAAGCTCTGAATACCAAATATATCGCCAACACAAAAACAGGTCATTTGATCAGTAGACAAGAAGCGTAAAAAAACCCACAACGAACCCAATTGGGGGAAAACCCCCCACGGGAAATACTCTCAAAATTATGCTGAACTAGAAGAGGACGGTTTCACCAGCAACGGCGCCTTCCTAATCGGCAACGGATGTGCCTCTGAATTGAACACCCACTCATCCAGCGGCAGTAAACTTTGATCCGTCCCCATCAACAGGAACAAATACTTGAAGGTCTCGGCCAAGAGAAAACTCTCCATGTGATCGCGTTGTCGGACCTTCCCCGTGGTCCGGACATCCTCAATGGAGGCGTACCCGCCGTTCGGCACTTTCGCGTGCTTCTCCAATGCCTGAAAGAAGTGTTGTTGAAATAATGTGTTTGAATAAGAATTAAAAGCAAGACATTAATTTAATTAAGAAAGGACATTTACAAGTTTGAGAATATGTTGCACTTACTTATTGTATTTAAAATAAAAACCCTATTTCAGCAACTAAATTTATCAATCAATCAATCAATCAATCAATACTGGAATTAGGTCCTCAGACACTGGACTTTTGTGCTATCGCATAAATCAAATCACAAACATTTCCGCTTTTTAAAATCTCTTTCAGATATAATTATTTAAACAACAATTCCTGCGACTCTTGATGAAATAAGTTGCATTTCTACGATTTTAACTAAGTTAAAAATAATGCATTATATTAAAATAAAAGAACGTTTCGGCTTCTTGAAATCTCTTTCAGATTTAATTATTTATACCTGGAAGACATCCCAGCCCCAGTCCTGATAAGTTTGGTTCTTCGTCAAGCGGTAGAGATAAAACAGACTCTCCACAAACTCCGGGCGCAGTAAGGCATGAGCATCGTTGTCTTTGACGTGGATGTCGACGGTCCCGAGGGGGACTTCCATACCCGAGCCGACGTTGAAGTGAGCGATCTCGGGGCCCAACTTTGTTGCCTGTCGCACGTACATTTCGTGGCAGGTGTTGGCGAGCTGTTCCGCAATCTCAAGGTGCTCCAACGGGAGGCCGTTCATCACGCCGAGGGCCAGGGTGCCGGGCAGGAAGCAGGCCAGGGCGTCCATCTTGGGGGAGAAATGGTCGCCACCGAGGAGTTCGCCGACAAAGAGGAGGTGATTGGGATGGGAGTATTTGATTAAGTGGGTCTTCGCGCCGGCCATGGCTTCGATAAAATCACTGCGGAGCCAGTCGACGCGTTTGCCGTCCTGGATCCACTGCTTGAGCAAGTATTCGTAGTAGGAGTCGCCGCGCGCTCCGAATGAGATGGTGGAAGACGGCCGGAATTCGCCCGTGATGGCGTTGATGAAGATCGGGATGAGTCCGTTCTTCTTTTCCAGCTTATGGAAGTGTTCGGATACTCTGAAGGCCTTTGCCTGAAACAGAAAAGGAAGTCCTACTTTAACATCTCCTGCCTGCCTGTTTAACCGTCTGTCTGTCTGTCTGTCTGTCTGTCTGTCTGTCTGTCTGTCTGTCTGTCTGCATGTCAGTTTGTCTATCTGTCTGTCAGCCCATCAGTGTCTCCGTCAAGCTGGTTGCCGTTTCGTACCTCATATTTCGGATCGCCGGAGACGTAGGAAAGGTCCCTGAATTCCAGCTGCAGGGTCGTCACCTCGGCTGAGGAACTGTCGGGGCCCCATTTCGGGGCATGTGCGCTTCTCTTCTTCAAATTGACGTCTGAATAAGGCACACCAGTGGACGTACCGAAGGCATTGAGCAGACGTTCGCCCAAGTCCAACGCTTTCTCTTTGAAGACATCGTCGCCGGATAGGTGATACACACTGAGCAATCCGCCGACGGCGCGAATTGTGATTTCAAACAGGTTGACGTCCACGTCCTTTTCGAATGTCAAGGTTTCGGTTATCCATTTCTGCGCCTCGTTGAACTCTGAGAAAGGATCATTTCAGCACTTAGCACGCGTTAATAATAAAACGTGTACATTCGGACATGAAAGTCGCCTGGTCAGACAAAGTAATATGCAAACAAACACAAAAACAGACAAACAACTAACCGCACCACAAGTAGACAGACGGACGGCAAATAGACAGACAAATAGGCAGGCAGATTGACAGCCGGAGAGACAGACAGGCCGGCAGACAGCCTGACAGATAGACAGACAGACAAGAGACAGACAGACAAGAAAATTGATACCTTTAGTCAGGCCCATGATATACATCGTGTCCAATGAATCCACCAAGGTCAACCCAATATGGAACCACTCCTTATAAGACCGGGACAATGGTTTCAGCTCATCATGGCCCCATGCATATCGCTTATAAGCATCCCAGGCCCATTGAAAGCCATCTACGACTTGTCGTTGTCTGTCGTTGTCAGGACCGGTGAAAGTCTTCGGCATAGGCATCACCATTCCTTCCTGCATCTTCTCCATGCTACCCTGTTGGGTAGTACTTTGTGTGACAGCAGCGGTCCGTAAAGGTGGCCTCCGTCGAAGCGGTTTTTCCTGAACAATCTCACCACCGGCGCCGCCGCCTACCGAATCGTTGCTCATCTCTTCGTCCTGCCCAGTTTCTGCACCCAGGAGTCGATCCACTTCGTTCTTGTCCTTATCCTCCTCCTCCTCACCTAAAATTTCTCGTGCAAAAATGAGCGATTTACAGTTAAACATCGAGCGCAAAATAAAATATAATTAATAAACACATGCAAAATCGCGATTAGTTAATGACTCCATGATTGCGTCTCAATCAATCAAGCACCCGGTTGACGTCAGGATTGATCACGAATCACGATACACGAAACACTACTGGTTAACTAATTAATCAATCAAGTACTTGAAACTATTCCCCTAAGTGATTATTAATTGGCGCAGAAAATCAGAGCTGAAAAACTGATTTTAAAACTTAATTTTAAAAAATAAAATTTTTTTCGTAAATATCAGTAAGTCACAAAACAAAATCGACCGAATTATATTATAGGTTCCTAATATTGCAACAGTATTTTCTGATGTGCGGTAAGACACAAAAATCAAGCGATCGATCACTGTGCTTCACGAGAGCTGCGCTCTGTTCTTCATTTGAACGAAGTGCTCATTTTTCCTTTTGCTATAGTGTTTTGACTGCGGCTTTACTTTCATTTTTATCGCCCTATATAAAATCATCATGAAACTAATCATCCATTTAATGAAAATGAAAACATTGTTGGGTATGGTAATCAACCAATCAAGCTTCCCCGACATCAGTAGACCATTACGAATTCCAAATCAACCTGCACTACAAACGTGCTACAACAATTGCAACAATAAACGACTTCTGAAACATCGTGATACGCAATATTCAACTTTAAAAACAAATGCCCCCAATCAATCAATCCAGCAATAAATCAACTGAAAGTTCGTACCTAACACAATAAAGAAGCAAACAAATGCTCCCAATCAATCAATCCAGCGATCAATCAATCGAAAGTTCTTACCTAACACAATAAAGAAGCAAACAAATGCCCCCAATCAATCAATCAATCTAAAGTTCGTACCTAACACAATATCCGGGTCTTCTCCCTTGACACGTCGTCCATTCGGCGGTAGATCCGCAACCAAATCTCCCCTCAACTCCGCCTGCTCCTCCACAATTTTTCTCCTGGCAGATATTACATTCTCCACGGCCGCCCCGGTGCTAGCGGAACTTCTGGCAATGACAAACAACCCGAGCAACGCCAAACCACAACACAGCATGTAGCGTTGCAGTTTGGAGAAGCGATTCCACGTCCTCCAGAGGGGGAACAACCGACGGCGTTGTTTGCTGTTAGCATCGTACAGATTGGTCGTGCCGATGCCCAGTCCGCCTCCCATGGGGATGTTGACCCCGCCGGGACCGTAGGATGTCATTTTTGAGTTATATCCAAAAAGTGATTCTGCAGAATTGGTTGGCTCAGCAGAGAGATTTAAGGTGATGAGGAAGACAGCAACACATCAAACGCTACGTCCATCGCGGTCTGGTACGGCAGTTTTATTGGTGGCATGCAAATTGCAGGATGGATAAAATTTGCATGGAGGAGTTAGGTCGGGAGAGATCAAGGGATGAGGATGTTATTGCTGTCGATGCTCGGATTCGACCGACTGACCCAGGAGAAAGCGAGAAGTTCAGTCATGAGAGATGTTGGAAATCATTCGGACGGACTCCAATTCCAGCCACGGCAATCCATTTCAAAAAATGTGGAAGTGGAACTTGTCGTTAGGGCTGTCACAGTAATTCTATTCCGTTCCTAGTAGGAACGGAACGGAGCAAGGAATTCCTGTTTCTGAATCCTACGGACTCTAGTAGGAACGGGGCAAGGAACAGTAGGAACCAGAGATGCTACACTCGCACTCAACACTCGCGAGTCCCAAGTCCCAAGTCGCGACCATGACCGGCTCTCTTTAGTTATCAGTCTATTTTCACTCTAAAATTTCATATGTTTCTACAGAGGTAGGAACATGTGGGAATAATTTTCACCACTAAAACCATTTGATGGAATGGCATCATTAAGATTGTTTTTTTAGAGAACAAGACTTACTGCAGTTACTGCTCAGTGATTCTACTATTTTGCCGGCAAGATAAATTAAACTAAACACAAAAGCAATATCGATTTCTTATATTAAACCGAATGTTAATTCAAGAAATTAAAATGCAATGTTTCTCTTTCGAATTTTTGTGCATTAAATTGTGCACTGATTATTCATGCTCTCCTATGAATTCCTCGTTCCTATTCCGTTCCTGTTCCTATTCCGTTCCTATTCTGTTCCTATTGGGGTTGTGTTGAGTTGTAGAGATTAACAAGTCGGATCAGCACTGCCACGCGTGGCCAGAATGCTTTCGGGTGGCTATTACTTCGATTGCTCTGCCTCCACATATCCTGGTAGGCGTAGGACCAGCGCCACTCCCTTTCTACATCCAACGAAAATAAGCGCTAACTCGGATCCGACAATCTTCTGGGAAAGTGGCCCATTCCAGGACCCCTCCCTCATACCGTAGTGTGCCATGGAGTCGTCCTTGTCCAATCATTTGGAACGTCCGAAGATGGACGCCATGAGTCTCCTTCTCACTTCCCAGTGCCTGGGCTGCGCGGTTGAAAGAGTTGGTTGCCGAAGCAGAAATCTTCGAGGCAGCTCGGAAAATTTTTCAACATGTCAAGGAGACCTTCTGGGCAGATTTTAGGGTCGGCGGACTTGGATGCGGGAAGGAGGAGCGAGAAATTTACTTGCAGGTGCAAATGACCGTCTGGAAGAAAGAATTCCACGCGGATCCCTGGTGGAGTTAGAATGGCTTCGCGCGGATCAAGGATCTGCCGGAGGGCATGCTCTGGGAAATTCACATGCACTTGACGGTGTTCCAACAGATACGACTACGTTTATAGGCCAACTTCAATCGAACACTTTGTTGTGTGTTTTCTGGGATGGTCCGTCGCTCGCTTGGTTAGGGGGGTTGATTGAACAATTGGCGCCTCATTGGCTGCTCACGTGGCCATATTCTAGCGCTAACCGAGTCAGGCCATTTGGCTCGCCAACGCGTACAGCTATGCATTGGCCGAGATTAATGGCTTAACTCAGTTAGCTCTATAAGATCGCTATGTGTGACTTGGCAGTTTTGTAAGGGATGACTTGATTGATTGATCTAGCAGTTGACTGTTGTAAGAATTGTGCTTCATTGCGACGATGGTGAATGATGGCATGAGATTTTGTTTTGTATCTTCAGTATTTTTAAGTGCGTTTTTTCCTAATTTTTCCTTTATTATTAAAACGCAAAAGGGATAAAAAACTTCGAAGTAAAAAGGGAAAAAGGGAATACCGGTTTATGAAACTCATGTGTGATGCTATTTTAGTTAAAATTGCCCGGCGAGTATTCTATTTAAAGATCTAAAATAAGATAAAGCAGGTAGTAGTGTGTCTATTAATTAGATTAAAAAGTGTTTGATTGCGTTAGTGCACACGAAACAACTCCAAGAGTACCTTTTCTGACTACGGTTTCCTGCTTCTAGGACGTGCAACTATTGGAGCAGACTACCTTCCAGAGCTGTGCCGCTAATTTAGCGGAGGACTTTAGCGGCCGCTAAACCCGCTAAACCGCTACGCTTAGCGGGATTAGCGTTAGCGGTCAAGTTCGTCGGCGTAGCGGTAGCGTAGCGGTAATTCCAATTAGCGGACGTAGCGGCAATGAAATTAGCGGTGCGGATTTAGCGGTCTTGTTGCGTTACGAAGCGATAATTCAAGTAACCGTATAAGGCAAAGTGTGTTTTTCGGCTCGCCCTCCACTTGGTCGATAAATCGGCTCACTCAAGGGTTTTCTCTTTGATGGCAGCTGCTTGATTGTTTGATTTGCTGTACTATGTCCTAATATACTATGGCACTTTTGGAAATCAAACAATCAAGCAGCTGCCATCAAGAGAAACCCATGAGTGAGCAGATTTATCGACCAAGGAGAGGGCGAGCCGAAATACACACTTTGCCTCATACGCGTCACATGTGAGACTGCTCAGCTTCGCAATAGCTCACGTGACACGTCCAACTGGAAAAATTGCTTTTTGTAAATGTAAAAATAGCTAGACTTTTCAAAGCGCTATCTCGGGTGTTTAACGTGGGCGCGCGCATCGGTATTCACAGAGAGCCTGCTCAATGTTGTGAGATTATTTCTTTCACCAACGTCTAGAGCTGCCAAAGCGTCAAGCTAGAGCTTGGACCAAAGCGTCAGGCTTCTAATGACCGTGACTTTGAAAATCTGTTTTTCGGGAACGTCAATAGTGATCTGCTAGATTACCAGTGCCGCGTTAAGCGAAAGGCATCTGAAATGGATTTATAGACTAATAAAATTTACCATTAGCGGGTTTAGCGGTTTTAGCGGTGCGGATTTTTCGACGATTAGCGTTAGCGGTGCGGATTTTTCGACGATTAGCGTTAGCGTAGCGGTCAACATGGTTAGCGTAGCGTTAGCGTAGCGGGAGTCTGAAACCTTTAGCGGCACAGCTCTGCTACCTTCTCACTCTATAGTCCGCCATCATCGTCGTGGAACGCACCAGCAAGAGCCAGGCCCTCATTTGGAACGCCCTGCAGCGCTATTACCCCGAGCACCTGGTGCTGGAGTTGGTCATCGGAGTCGAGCTCTACGACTATCTCTACGCCAAGGGTAGAGGTACACACGTGGCCACAATTTTGGGTGGCAGACTTTGAGCCAAAAAGGGCGCTCCAAGTTCGAGCCGACTTAAGTCACCGCGCTCTGGACCACAACTGAGCATGGAGCCTTTACTCGACTGATCGATTGATTGAACTTCTTCATTTGTTCATTTGGGCGGAATATAGAGCAACTTGCTTAATCTAGTTTTTCCGCTGGTTCGGGCATTAAATCAAAGATTCAGGAGAAAAGGAGTGGCAAGCTCTAACCAAGATTGGCTCAAACTCAGATCATCGTTCGAACTCTGCCACCCAAAATTGTGGCCATGTGTGTAGTCGTGGTGCACCTATGCATATCGTAATAAATTTTTCTGACACCTCTCTCATCCAAAGTTTAACTCAGAGGCGATTGGCATCAGTGAAATATTTATCGGAGACCGAGGGGCGGACCTAATGTTGTTTAAATCAAACGGTTGATTTCAAATTAAATTAAAAATTGATTTTAACTGGGCAATAGGTGGGTTTAAATCAGAGTTAAAATCGATGTCTCAACGCAATAAATAAATAAATTGAAAAATAAACTTTGATGTTTATTCCATGGGAAAACTTTTAAAATTAATTAAAAATTAATATGAAACCATAGAATTTAATAGCCGTATTTCCGGCTCGTACTTGATATACGAGCCTGACTTTAAATTCAATTGAAAATTAATCATAAAAAAAGCGATTTGAAATTAAATTTAAATTAATTTGATTTAAAATAAATGTTCTGTTCTTTTTGGTATTTTAAATCATATTTTAAATTAATCTAAACAAAACTAGCGGGGACCTCCCGGTATGTCCACTTTTTGACTAGGACCTTGCTTGTGATAATTTTTTGAAAGGTTGGCCCACAGTTCCGCCCCCTGGTTTCCAAATAGAAATCGTGTATGCCGATCGATTCCAAATCCAATTCTGGATTGAGAATAACTGAAAAAACGTTTATTGCAGAATTCACTCTTGAGTTCCACTGGGCGGGACTTGCTAACTGGCTGTACTCACACGCATTGTCAGAAAAGTGATAGACTATGGTTTAAAGGAACAGGCCGGGCTCCGTACAGTGTAGTGCCATTACCATTTTATTAAGCAAACTGATCTGGGCAAGTAGTTTTTTATTTGAAAAAGAAGCACGGAAGGAGTTAAAATCTTGAGAGGTTTTTTCCGCTCTGTACCCAATGCCAGCCGTTACACCTGCGTTAGTCCTTGGCCACATCTGACCAAGACTAAGACCAATCGGTGGCGGTGAGTACTCGCACCATATAGGAGACGCACAGCTCTGACCGTGAGTATCAACAACATTTTCCAGCAAAAAAAAGATGATGACTGTGTTGGGTGTGAAATTAGCGCCGAACAAAAAGAGTAGATCATACAACAGCGACGGTTTTTATTATTCCATGGCTGCTGGAGTCGTGGAGGATGGCGCCGTTCGAGCGCGGCGGCATCTGCGGCGAGAGGTCATGTACGTGCGAATGGTCGTCCGGTCGGGGCGCGGGACGCTTGCCGGCTTTGGTTACGTCAATCACGGCGTACTGTGTCCGGTCCGCGGACCGACCGCCGTTGGTCAGTGACGGTATCACCGGCGGCTTCGGCGCAAGCACCGGCTGTGGATAGAAAAACGACGCTTATTTTTTCACTGGGTACTCCATTGTTTGTCATCATAAACGGTTCCACTTTTATTAGATTGTTTTGCGTCATCTTTGTGGCTCTCTATCTGTGTAGACATGGTCGTATTACGAGAGACCGCACTATCAAGACCAAAATTAGTTTCAATAATCAATCAATGCTTCGTATGTTAACATTGACAGCGCCCTCTATATGCACTACTTGCGGTCAGTTTGTGGTTTTTGAAAAATGAGTGTATTAATCATCTTAGAAAAAGATGCCTTTTCAACCTATTTTGAATTGAAACGTTGAATCACGAGGTTCTTCCCTGCGGATGTTGATGATTAATTATATTAGTAATAATAAAAGATCCCCCTTATTACCGTGTCTGACTGTTTTTAGGAAGAGTAGTGGTACTGTTGGTCTATTAAGTGAGAAATCAATTCGCATAATGGAAAGTTGCTGTAGACTAATGGCCTTTGAAATAGGATTCAGGACAGGGTCTACGCAGTACACACAAACGATTAATGTTTGATGCAGTTTCTGCTATGCATTTCTCGTATTGAAAACGGGCGATATTAGAATATAATTAGTTTAGATGTCAAGACTGATGCTGATCTTTTGCGTTTTTTCAGTGCCAAATTGCCTACATGTGCGTCGGTCGACATGTGTTGTCTCGCCCATGTGCTGCGTACTTCACACGTGGCAAAAACGTCAGGCCGACCGAATTGAAGTCAACTTTTTATCGGCGCCCAGCAAAATGGGGTGGTCTGAGTTTGTGCCAATTTTGGCCAATACGTGCAGTTGTTTCTCATATCGCTTGATTCATTGATTTAACACCAGTTTTACGGGATTCAAATTCAATCATCAATCGACTGAGCAAAGACTGCGTAGTCAGCTGTAGCAAAACAGCTCACACATTGGTAAAAATGGCTCAAACTCCGACCATTTCGCCAGACGCCGGTAAAAAGTTGGCTTTAATTCGGTCGGCCTGAGGTTTTTGCCACGTGTGTAGTACTCGTATGAGACGAACGCTTGTCAATTATTCCTCGTGTGAAGTTATTTGCAGGCAAAGTTGTTTTTATTTCACTGTTATAATTTTAACGGTTTCCACGGTCAAGAGTATACCGCGATATATGCGTGTTTAGAACAAGGTACTCGTACCTTGACCGACGGTTTCCTGCTCTGCAGATCGCACGCTCTCGTGTACGTGATTTCCGCCACCGGGTTCTCCGGTTTCATCCCGCCGTTCTGGTGGAACCGCAGACTGGCGATCTTCGACCCGGCATCGGCGCCGTTTTTCCCCGCATCCGGATGACCGCCCGGTCCGCCGCGTCCGTTGGCCAGAATGCCACCGCCGGTTTCCTTGACCAGTTCGGATTTACTGCCGGCGCCGCTGCTGCCGCCGCTGCTGTTCGAATGCGTCTCCGAGCCCGCTGTGCTTGCTGTGCAAACGACACGAAACTTCCTTGATTAATTCCATAAAATATTTCATTTATAATTATTTAGAAAATCGTTAGAGAATCATTGGGAAATTAAGGAGGTTTTAAAAAAATTCAATCGTGGAGCATGCGCTTATTCGACCGTGCAGCAGGGACTTTGTGGGAGATGGGTGAAAAAAAATAAACAGGAGGAGAGGATCAGCACCGGAGGAGAAGGAATCGGAAATCGTAGGCACGAGAGACAGATGGGAGACTCGGAGGAAAAACGCACACGCCCACTTACCGACGAATTGTTTAGATTCCGGTTGAGTGATAGTCACTGAAAGTTCCCAGAGAAAGAATGCAGCCATTGTTAGAAGAAAGGAAAAGGAAGATGGAAAAATAGAGAAGAGAATCGTTAACCTTCTGTCTATACCCTCAAATTTTTTTCTTTAAAACATTTAAAAGAATCAAAGCATCTTGAATCGAAGCATGAACATATGCACTGCCTATTCAACGCTACAATTTTTTTCTCGTTCTTTGCATTGCGTTTCTGGTCAGTGGAAATTCTGCCAGGCATGGACAAAAATTAAATTAGTCAACTAATAAAAAAATGCAACTAAAATTAGTTACTGGAGATTTCTAACTTAGTTCATGTTAGTAACTGAAAATGTAAGCTTTACTCGAAATAACTCGACTTTTAGCAGCCGTTATTAAAGTTAATTGACTATAACTTTTAATTTAGCTTTTGGTCAACTAAATAAACTGAAACCAAAAAAGTGGTTTCTGAAAGTGTTAGCTAATGTTAAGTAACTAAAACTTTTGATTAGCTTTCTCTTGGTTTAGCTTGGATTTAACTGAAGCCAAAAAATTAGCCACTGTAAGTGGTTAGTTTTATTTTAGCTTGGTTTAACAGTATTCGTTTAATTTAGTTTTAATTTAAATTAATTTAAATCAAGTTTTGCATCGCTCCGCTCTGCAGGCATCCCAATCAGGTACTACTCAGCGTCTATGTTATTTTGTAAGAATGTGCCAGAACAAGCCTTGGCAGGAACAGGTGGCGCACAGATTAAACGGAAAGTTTGAACTCGAAGCGTACAAATCTTTATCCCACGGAGAGAGAAAGAGATAGAAGAAAGAGAAGAACAAGATCCCAAGTACCAGAAAGAAACACACCAGCACCAGAAAGCTCTACATGAGTCCGCAATGTCCGCGTGTGAAATTTACAGTGTAATAATTTGCTACAGTGAAGGTGTGCTTTTGAGATCGGTGAGATTTATCAATGATAAAAAAAACAAAACAACCGTCGAAAACGGACGACCGGTCAAGATGGGCGCGCTCGTTCATGCACCGTACACGTCCGGTACGTCTCAGGCATCTCATGGCTCGACTTACATTCTCCCTTCTTCCGGCTGCGTCGCACACAAAGGTACGCCGCGCTGGCCGCCAGCACGAGGAACGCGAAGCCGCCGAGGCTGCCGGCGATCGCGGCGATCACCGTCGTGGACAGCGCACTCGGCGCCTCATCGACCTTCAACGTCCGCAGCGCGAGGAACACCGGCGGACTGTTTCCCGCCTCATTCCGCGCGACAATCTTCAGCCGGTAGTCCCGTCCCGCCTGGAGACCCTTCTCCATCCATTCCGGGAAAGGGTTCTCCTGGATTTCCGGTTCGATAATGTTTTGCGAACGGGGAGCGCCGGAGAGAGTGAGGCTTTTGGTGTTGGTCCGTGGACCGTCCGTCGCGGGTTCCAGTCCCAAACCGGTCTGCCAGACGGAGAGGACGAATCTAAAATTTTTTTTAAAAACAGCGGGTTTTTAGTTAATTACTAGTAACGTTTACAATAACTTTCAGTCAATTTTAAATTAAAGTTAATTTAAGATTTTTTTGAAAAATTTTAAAGTGTTTGTTCAAATTTATCAAAACACAGAATATTAAATAACTTAAATTATTGAAGATATTATTAACTAATGCAAAAATTGCTATCTAAAACTGCTAACAGCATAAACTGGTTTAAATAATTAATAATTCAATTTTAACAAAAAGTGAAATAATAAAACATTAAATTATAAAAGATATTGATAAATTTTATTAATTTTAAAAAAAATATTATATGTTATTAAAGATATGTAATAACATTAGAGCACGAACCGTTGCGGATGGCCGCCATCAAATCCCGGGAGGCAGTTGAGGGTGAATCCGCTGGCTGAGACCGTCACCACCGAGCAGTTCTCCGGTGGATGGGGTGGACCGGCGGGCACTACGCGGTAATAGCACGGCAGGGCGGAGGTGCCGATGTTGTTGCGAGCCCAGCAATGAAGCCGATGGTAATCGTCGTTCGTTCGGACCGTGTAATTAATCGCGGGGCTTGCTGTGCCTGCCGGCAACGTCGATTGAGATGATGACGATAATGAAGGGTCCAGTGATGAAAAGTCCTCGTCCGCGTCTCCGTCCACGCCGATTTCGCTGGACCGATTGACATTCCAAGTGTATGTGAGATCGGTGGCGGGATTGGCGGCCATCTCGCAGGTGATGCGGGGCGACTGACCGAGGGACGCACCGACCAGGCAGGGATCGCTGGCATTTGCACAGCGGGCGCAGTAAGGTCGGTCTGTAAATTGATGATAATAATTGAGGATGCGCTTTGGACACTACTACCGGTGAAATGATATTATTAGATTGAGAGGCATTGATAAGCGGGATGATAAGATTATCGGCGGTATCATTTATTTTGATCGGATGTGATGTCTGTGTCCACGGGACGGATCGACGTGCTTCTTGACCGCTTGCCTTTGACAGGCACGTCTCCTCGTTCTCTCCTTCTTGCCTACCATCTCCTCGTTCTCTATGTTATTACTGATCGGACGCTTGTTCGTTATTACTGATCGAACGCTTGTTCGTTTGATCGTTGAGCCCTTGTTCGGCCTCCATCGCGGTTATTATTACAATGTTCAGTGGGTAATAATTGAGTGCGACATGGCTTTGATTGAGTTTAAGTTGATTTTACTTTAGGAAAAATTATTTAAAAATTATTTGGTTTTTATTTTTATTTTTTAAATCGGTGTTCCCTGTAAAAAATACGTTTATTGAATCTATTATCTTTTTCTGTCTAATATCTAAAGTATGTTTAGATTGAATCTGTTATGTGTCTGTTGACCTAGCGGTTGCCAATTTTGGGTTAATTATAATATATAAACAAATAATAATTTATAAAAACAAATGTATAAAAGCAAGCTAATTATTTTGTTGTGATTGTATATGTATATGCTTTCGGTCATCGTGACTGTCAATGAAAGCACTCGGCTCCCAGCCGCCAGAAACTAATCAGTCTTAATTATAATACAAATTCCTTACATTGAACGTCCACATGGAGGGTGATGTTGGTCTGGCCCATCTCATTGGAGGCGACGCAGATAAACTCGCCAGACTCCTCGCGTGACACGTTGTGGCCGAAGAGGAGCGTGGGTCCCGTGCTGATGACATTCTCCTGATATGTCCAGATGTACTGCGCCGGGGGATTGGCATCCGCGGTGCAGTTGATTCCGCCGTTGCTGTCGGTGTCCGGTCTGCGGCCCTCCACCACCGACAGCACCGTTTTTGATGTCATGACATTTCGTGGCGAATCTGCGAATTGAATCGAGACATGTGCGTGTGAGGGTGTGTGTGTGTGTGTGTGTGTGTGTGTGTGTGAGGGTGAGGCAATCTTCGGAACTTGTTGATATTTCGCCTCTTGTTGATATTTTGCCTCACGTCGCTTCGTGATCATTTGACGCGAAGACGCATGTGGTCAAGTCAATCGTGCAACCGCAAAGACAGCGTAGAACAATGCGTATCTACATTTTCCCATATCTCTAGTGACTCGAGAATAGTCCATCGCGTAATCACTAACAAGGGAACAATCACCAGTGCAACTCTTCGATCGTGAACGAACTTTTTTCTTGAATAACATGTCCCCTAACATGATTTTACAAAATATGACTCGCGGCAAGGAGTGCCCCGTTCAACGGGGAGAAATTCGGGAAGATTTCAATTGGCGCACGTACATTGCCATAATATGAGCGCTTGATTGAGTGATTGAATGAGCGCTTGATTGACGGCACGTACTAAAACATGTGCTGTGCTGTGCGCGTGCGCTGTGCTGGTTATGTACTCAAGTACAATGCAGTGCAATACTAATACAGTATTTTTTGGACAATTTCGTTTAACAAAATTGTACAAAAAACAAAACAATTTTTTATGTAGCTAAAGCCAGATTTTATTATAAGAAATATAAATGCTCTTTTTGGGAACAATTTGGCAAAACATTATATTTTTATTTATATTTCTTATATTAAAATCTGGCTTCAGCTAATTCAAAAAAGCCTTTTGTTTTTTGGACAATTTTGTTAAACAAAATTGTCCAAAAAATACTGTATTAGTACTGAACTGCATTGCACTTGAGTACACAACCAGCACAGCGCACGCGCACAGCACAGCACATGTTTTTGTACCTGACGTCAATCAAGCGCTCATTCAATCACTCAATCAAGCGCTCATACTATGGCAATGTACGTGCGCCAATTGAGATCTTCCCGAATTTCTCCCCGTTGAATGGGGCACTCTTTGCCGCGAGTCATATTTTGTAAAATTATTTAAAGGAACATGTTATTCAAGAAAAAAGTTCTATCACGATCAGAGAGTTGCACTGGTGATTGTTCCCTTGTAAGTGTACTGTCGTTTAACAAAATTCGGAATTGGCAAAAACACGTCTAGGGTAATCTTGGTTGCTATATTTTAAATTGATACAATATTATAATTTATATTAAATTTTGTTTCTTCTTCAAACTTCGATATGCTGTATTATTTATCAATAAAATGTAATTTAAGGTTCTCGTTTTTTCAATATTCTTTCCAGTGCCTTATTTCGACGTCTCGGACGTACAATTTATATTGAGCATCGCCGTTTCCGCCAGGCCTCTTCGTTGGATCGTCAAGACCTCCTGCGTGGCGATACAACTCAAGGCCTTCCCGTTATCATCCGGATTGACCGTATACATAAAGACACTCCGTGTCGTCGAGGTCCCATCCGGATTGGCCACGGTGTCGTTTCTCACGAATCGCGTCACCGGCTCACGATCCAGCGTCCAGGTGAGAGCTGCGAAGGGTTTTGCGTTCCACGCTTCGCACGTCAAATTGTAAGTCATCCCCTCGCGCAACTGAACCTTGCTGACGCTGGACATGGTAATATTGGTCGGCGGAACTGCATCGTATTAAATTTGGATTGGCTGGGATTAAATTCGTTTCTATTGTAAATGTCAATAAATACTAAAATAATTTAAATTAAAAATCGTGGTACCATTTATTTAAATTTTAACAATTATTTGACCCAACATTAAAAAGCCATAATTTCAACTGACAATTAAATACCTTTTAGAACTTGGAACATTGAAATACTCCTTTAAATATTGAACTATATTTTGTAACGGTAAATAAATATGTCGTATATATAAAATTGACAGGCGCTATTTCACTCATTGAAGATATCTTTTAAATATATTATAGTTAAACAACACTAGAGATGAGATTGAGTAATTGTAGCCGAAATTAAATAAACATAGACAGACACACACATTTCCGATTCCGAAGGACGGTTTTCGGTTACCTAACATGTCCACTCGATAGCTCATCTGGACGGGCTGACTGGTGGCGACGGTGGCCTCGTTTTCCGCCTGACAAATCAATAGATTGCCCATTAAGTGGCGACCATCCAGCCGGAAGTACATGGCGCGGTTGGAGCGCCAGACGCCGGTGGCCGGGTCCATTTGCTGCTTCTGCGGGCCGCTCTGGGCGTCCAGAGAAAACAGCTGACCTAAAAAGCCAACCGACATATTCACACAACACAGACTGCATGCATATGCTGGATTTGTTTGCGGCGGATCATAATGGCGCTGTCAAGGATGATGCGTGGATTGAAGTGTATTGTCTGTGTGGGAGTGTGAAAAGGGGCAAGATGAATTGGTGATTTTTGGCGTTTAGCACAGAGAAATCGGGGGGAACGCTTTATTTGGGAGAGCGATGAGGGGGGCACTCTTTGTCACCTCGTTTTA
>LRSR01000278.1:0-18018 GCA_001579985.1 Hypsibius dujardini
CAGGTAGGCAGGCAGGCAGGCAGGCAGGCAGGCAGGCAGGCAGGCAGGCAGGCAGGCAGGCAGGCAGGCAAGGAGACACACGAGAGACAGACCAGACTTGGTAGTTTGAGTTCGGTTTGACGGTTATAAAAAACTTAACCCAGGTTAGTTGAAAAATTCGTTAGCTGCCAGACATATCGGACAGTCAAGATAGGAGGTATGGGCAGACAAATTACCAGTCACATAGTCAGTAGACAGGCAGAATTTGAATTGCTTAGACTGACTAATTGAAGTAGACAGACAAATTCGGCGGATATTGGCCAATCGGTCAGTAAGCACGCTAACGATCTGTTTTTTCCCGAAACGAATCAAACATTTGCGGTGCTTCTTACGTTGACCATCTGAGATGCCGCTCACAATGGTTTGCATCCTTATTTGACTTGACAGGTCGGAGTACGCCGCAAAAAACTGTCTTTTAAACGCGGAAACTTCACGCGACTACGCATCAGAAAAGAACCACAAACAGCGATTAATTAATTATAAAGCAGCCATCTTCCCTCTAGGGGTGTCGAACAAGTCATACAGCGGCGCCGGAAACTGAATCTTAACGACCCACTTAGAGTTATTTATTTCTTGTATATCTGTCCGTTGATTTTTGCGTGTGACGCCTACACCGGTAGCTCACAGTGAATTACAGGACATGCGAGAAAAAACCTAATATGGATTTATTCTACTGCGAATAGCAACAAAAGACACCGTAGATTCTTGGATCCCTCTCCAGTTGTGGAAAATCTTACTCCCTATCTATCATCCCTTGCTGGGTCATGTATGCCTGCCTATGTTTGCCTATGCCTATGTTTATATTGGTGTTCGTGTGTCTATGTCTGTGTCTGTGTCTGTGTCTGTGTCTGTGTCTGTGTCTGTGTCTGTGTCTGTGTTTGTGTCTGTTCTTATGCCTGTGCCTGTGCCTATGTCCGTGGCTATATCTGTGTTCATGACAGACAACCGGTCAAGGAGATTTCGTTTACTCCAACTCAGATCATGCTCTACTCCACAGTGAAAACGCCAAAGTGGGCGTCTGCCACTGATTGCTCCAAGTGTATAATACGACACTGGATACTTCACCCCGTAATTACAGACCCCAACACAAACTGCCATATTTCAAAGCAAAACGCGTCTCGTGTGCTCTACCACGCCATGAATCACATCGTAAGGATGAATGATGGTTTCGGAAAGTTACACCCGTGCATACCTGTGGAACGTGGCCAGCCCGGTGTGACCGAACGTTTTGTCTTGATCAAAAGATCGGGGAGATAAATGCAAATTATGCTATTGTCAAGGCAGGTTTCATGAATCGGGAAGGTGAGTGAGAGGCCCCGCTCCGGCACTTGATGTGGCTGTGGGATGAATAGGCGAAGCGCGAGGGACGACTGTAAAATGGACAGCACGTACCGACATCCACCGAACACAATCCAGGAACGGAGAGAGAGAGAGAGAGAGAGAGAGATCTTGAGAAGGGTCAAAGGAGGAAAGGAGGAGGGAAGTTCAACGGGGATATTGATGTCCTTTTGTGTTGGAAAATGGGGAGAAATGGGAGACCACGGTACGATCGCCTTCAGCCCTTCACTAAAAGACGAGATGGGGTGAAGGGACAGACACGATACATGAGGGTAGTTGTGGCTGGTGTCTTGCGAGTCATCTCTTCAAAATTCAAACTCTCTTTTAAAATGGCCTTCCGCGTGTCTGACAGGGCGATATGTGGCGCGCGATTTCCAGCCTTCTTCGTGAAATATGATAAAAGATGATGTTTGTGACGCGCTCGGGGCCATGAAGGAATTATAAAGAAGTGCATGATCGCATCGCCACGATAACAGGGCTCTTGACCATCGCAGTACAAGCCGGCCATGCAGGTACGAGTGTGTGTCTCTCGGGTGCAACGTAAAGTAACGTATGGTTACGATTTACGACGCGTTATTTCTTCGGGTGTGCCGGACAGTCGAGACCTCACTTGTCAGACATAATAAATAATTTCACCGTCAAAAAAGGACCGTTTTCTGACTTTTGCGCGATATCCGAGAAAACCGGATGAAAGAGTTGCGGAAAGAGCGGAAATTCGGCCTGTACGAGACGAAGGATATATAGGGTGGATATACCGGCACCATGCTCAAGCAGACCCAATATCCAATCAGAACTAACAGACAAAACAGACATTCAGACATTCATACAGACAAAACAGACATTCAGACATTCATACAGACAAAACAGACATTCAGACAGTCAAAACAAACATTCAGACATTCATACAGACAAAACAGACATTCAGACAGTCAAAACAGACATTCAGACATTCATACAGACAGATATTCAGACAGACAAAATAGACATACAGACATTCAGACAGACAAAACAGACATTCAGACAAAGGGACCGACAGTCGTGGACATGCACCCGTAGCAAGGCAGACATGTCTCAGCTAAACAGTACAGACACAGGCATCGTTCCAAAACCTTTCTACGGAAGACATTCAGGCAGTCAATATAATCAGTAATTAACACCATGCATACCGGACTTCTAAACAGACAAGCAAGTCAACAAAAAGCCATGCCTACAACCGACCGGAAAATGAGCCTTGAACGGGTTATGCATAATCCACACCTGTCAAGTTGTCACACAAATTCAAAAATGACACTTTTTTTTCATTGTCTTGTGATTACACTTAATAGTCGCGAGAGTTCACAGTTTCACACACCTGCATGTCGCGAGAATAATTATCCGCAAAACACGGTAGTTACTAATACCTCAATCCGCTCGTTATGCAAAAAGCTTTCTTTCCCGCAAATATGTCGGCATGTGTGATCGCTTGGCCGGTTTGAAAAGGAGAATTCTACCCGATCATCGCCACTTCTACAGCCAAAAGTGCCAACACCATTTAGAGATCTTACCTTGAACACCTTCACGCTTCAATGTGTCGAGATACTCTCTCTCTCTCTCCCTTGTCTCTTGCGCAAAAATATATCCCCAACTGAGGGACAGCAGAATCCGCCAGTTTCCATGCGGAATTGCGTGATACGTAACAATAATCTCTCTCGAAGAAAGAAGGAATTAAAAACCACATTCCATTTTCACAACATTACACGCCGATCTCTCAACACTCATCCACACTAGGGTGTCTGTCTATCTCCAATACGTACTATCGGAATTGAATATCAAATACTTTAATCAAAGTCTCTCCATCTTTCAACAATCTGTTCGAAAGTTTGTCGTCTGTCTGAGTCTGATCGATCCGCTTCAGTCGTGCCACGCCTGAACAATCCCGAGCTTCGAAGTCTGTATATAAAAGAAGCGCATGTCTGCCTGTGTGTCTGTGTCTGTGTCTGTGTCTGTGTCTGTGTCTGTGTCTGTGTCTGTGTCTGTGTCTGTGTCTGTGTCTGTGTCTGTTTCGTCTGTGTCCGGTGGTGTCGGTGTCGGTGTCGTCGGTCGGTGTCTGTCTGTTTGGGCGCGATCCGATTTAGATGTCTAGGAGGAGAATGAGCGCGCTTCCTTGTTTGTGCTTGCTCTTGCATGAATTCGGACAAGATAGCTCCCTCCCTCCTCCCCGCTTTAAGAAATCTTAATCTTTTTCGACGCGTCGTGCCACGCGGTCGGAGTTTAGAAAAATATGTATTTTTCCCCTGCGCGATGTCTGGCTCTGTTTGAATTTCAATAAAGCAATCTGTTGGCTTTTGAGCTTTATAGCGTACAGAGAAGATCCCGGCTCGGTGTGTTTTGCGGTGTGATGTAATGCAACAAATGGACAATGATACGACGGTGGTCTGCGGTGTGCTTATGGTCAATATAATTCGGGCTAATCTCGCGTTCGAGTTGCGCCACGTGTTGAGGACGTCTCTACTGATCCTCGTGCCGCGAATCAACAGAAGTCGTGTGTGGCGTAAAAATATTGCGTTTTTTTCTCCTCGTGCAGTCACAGACACGGACACGGACACAGACACAGACACAGACACAGACACAGACACAGACACAGACACAGACACAGACACAGACACACGCCTTTTTTATATACAGACATCGGAGCTCGGGACTTGAGGTGCCATGCATTATACTCCTCAATGACTGCAAAAATGAGATACCATTTTCGATTTTTAGAAATCTTAATTTGGTTTGGCGACTGCGGTCTGCTATATATATATATATATAAAACATTAAATAGCAAATTAATAAATATGCAATATTATTTTTTTTTCTGAAATTATTTCAAGGTATTGTAGATTTATTGATAATAAATAATTAGTATGCATAAAATGGTATATAGATAAATAGGGTTAAATATGAAAGAGTGCATGCAATATAACTGTACCGTAAGGCAACTGTAATGCTTTGTGCTATTTTCAAGATGTTCCCAAATTCCAAATTACACTTGTACGTGTAAATCAAATCAATCAATTAAATCAATCAGGAAATCAAATCGGAAATTGTTATTTCAGCAGAAAGAAAGGCGCACGATCAGTGGACCTCCGGACGGACATAGCGAAGAGCGCTATGAGCGCCACCTGCAGTGCATTTAAGCTCTCTTACACCCTGACGGTAGCTGTATGAGATACTGTAGTACCAATATAGTTTTTTATGTTTATTAATTTTATGAAAAATAAACCTGGAAGCAATTGCATATAATGTCTTTAAAAATATTCCGGAAATTTTTCAAACCGGAATACGACCAGAACACTTTTGTAAGCGATCGATCTCGTTTACTAGTATTAGACAAGCTGGACACTGGGACCGTGCCGCGACGTATCGTACACCGACATTTGGTATGCGACTTTTGGTATGAGACTTTTGGTCATCGGGCATATGGTACAGGCGGACATTTCGGTATGCCGACTTTTGTATCAGACTTTTGGTCATCGGGCATATGGTACAGGCGGACATTTCGGTATGCCGACTTTTGGTATCAGACTTTTGGTCACCGGACATATGGTACAAGCGGACATTTGGTATGCGACTTTTGGTATCAGACTTTTGGTCATTGGGCATATGGTACAGGCGGACATTTTGTATGACTCGACAAATGGTTTGGCGTCAGATCGTACCCCGACAGTATGCATAGTGGAAAATTTTGTTCTTGGCGACATTTGGTTTACCAACAATTACTACTTTTGCCGACATGATGTACTAGTACAGTTTTCCGCTCGCCGGAAACGGTGCACGCGCAGAACCATCTCGACACTGATAGCATAGTCTCAATCAAAGCATGAGACCGCGCGACTTTTAAGACGCGGAAGCGGGGAAATAGTCTCATAATTTACGCGGCGCGGTATCAGGTGGCCTTCACAGAACTAAATTTCAGGCGGCAAGCGGCAGTACCGCCCGATATTTCGAAGTGGCGCGGAACGAGGCTGAAAATTAATTTTTTTTTAATTACTGTAGAAAACACAAGAATAAAGATTTGTTACAGCGGTGAGTGTTAAGAATTCTGATTAAACAGCGGTGAATGAAAGAAATCCACATCCAGATAAACAAGATTATAATAACGGACGAAAATATAAAGCTCTCACCAAAAGCGGAGGAACGCGGCGGCGCGTGCGCGCGGCGCACGAGAAAAGCCAAGTCTGCTGATAAGCTACCAGCCAACGATTCAACGACACTTGGGCTGAAGTACCATTTGTCAGGATACCAAATGTCGAAGTACCATTGTTCAGGGTATCATTTGTCTAGTACCATTTGTCAGGTACCAAATGTCTAGTACTATTTGTCAGGGTACCAAATGTCGAAGTACCATTTGTCCGGGTACCAAATGTCGAAGTACCATTTGTCAGGGTACCATTTGTCTAGTACTATTTGTCAGGGTACCATTTGTCTAGTACCATTTGTCAGGGTACCAAATGTCGAAGTACCATTTGTCAGGGTACTATTTGTCTAGTACCATTTGTCAGGGTACCATTTGTCTAGTACCATTTGTCAGGGTACCAAATGTCGAAGCACCAAATGTAAGGGCGCCATATTTTTGTTTTGGGAATTGACGAAGAGTGTTTATGTGTCCAGCTATGAAGGTTTACGTAAGTCAACGAGCTGTATGTTTTTGCTACGACAATTATTTTTCATAAAAACCGGCACGACGCATCTTGTATTTTCGCTGTAATATGTGGTGTTCAAACAGCAGCTCGATCAAGCACTCGCCGCACTAATTGCTCAGCCCCAAAAAATGGATCGTATTTTTTCCACGAAAGATTTCCGCTATTTGATTGGCATCACGCTGCGTTCTAATTTCATAATTGCTCAAGATAATAGATCAATTAAATGTTGCGTTCGGCATTAAATAGGAATATATAAATAATATATAAATATATTTATTTGTCAAAGCGCTGCTGTGTTTTTTTTTTCCCGTCGTTTATTGTGATTCTGTCGATCATGTTATGCTTGACGTCGGAGGAGTCCGCGACGGAAGAAGAGTCGGATAACGCGAAAGACGCCAGACAAAAGTGCTGAGGAATCCAGTTTTGACGCGTGTCTGCCTGTGTCTGTCTGCCGATCGTGTCTGCCTGTGTCTGTCTGCCGATCGTGTCTGCGTGCCTGTCTGTGTGCCGATCGTTTCATTTATACCACAAACAAATATGACCACAACGCGTGTCGGGGATAAATGCCGGCGTCTAGCCTCTCCTGTGTCGAGGTTCTTAAAAAAGCCCAGCTTGAGCCCTGGATGGTATATTTTTTAACACATGCTAAATATACTAAGGAGTCAGGATTCTGTTTCCCGGCTAAGTGAGTCAGCCACCAAACTCGAAGGGCAAATTAGCCGATGCAAATGCGCGGTCCTGTACAAATATGTACAGTACAAGCAATCGGCTTATCAATTTCTTGTTCTGCTTTTAATTTGCATAAGTTGTCTTGTCTGTGCCACTTGGCTGGGATGTTACAATTTTGATTTCGGAATGGCTTACTCAACGGGTGATGTCATTTTCAGTTGCGAGCCATGGGTTTATAGTGTTAACGCAGACCAAGCGGACGAGAGATGTCACCGTTGCCTTGCCAGTCCTTTGGCAACCGGAACGGACTTAATTGTATGTCCAGGATGTGGATATGCGAAGTACTGTAGTCAGTTTTGTTCAGTAAGTTTCCCACTAGACAATTGTCTGTCTGTCTGCCTGTCTGCCTGTCTGTCTGTCTGTCTGCCTGCCTGTCTGCCTGTCTGTTTGTCTGTCAGTCTGTCAGTCTGTCTGTTTGTCTGTCTGTCAGTCTGTCTGTCTGTCTGTCTATCTGTCTGTCTGTCTGTTTGTCTGTCTGTCTGTCTGTCTGTCTGCCGGTTTGTCTGCTTGTCTGCCTGTCTGCTTGGCTTCCTGGCTGGCTGACTGTCTGTCTGTTTTTTACTGTTTCTTTCTGCCTGTCTGCGTCTTTTCTTCGATTGACAAAGCTTTGATTCAGGATGAGGATTTGGAGCTCCGACATCGCCTAGAGTGTTCCAGTATGAAAAATCTCAACACTTCCGGTTATGGTGACATAATTCCCACCGACATTCTTCTGGCCATAAGGATTCTCATTCGTTTACAGGTTGCTTTGACTTTCCATAATTTTCATCCACTCCGTGTAACAGTCCCTTTCTGCAGAGTGGAAATTCGGACAAGTGTGTAGTTACCGGTCGCTCGTTTGAATCTCTGATGTCGCACGAAAAAGATCTCCTTGCTGACTCTAGCCGACTTGAAGAGATCAGATTCTTCTATTCAATACTGACGAGCGAAGTTCTCCAAAACTTCCCCAACTTCTCACTAGACTTTACGTTGTTTGTGCAAGTCATGGGAAAACTGCAGTGTAACGCTTTCGGGATAGTGGATGAAACGTTCACGAACGTGGGCGAAGGTCTTTACTTGGGACCCAGTATGATGGATCACTCGTGCGATCGCAACGCCACCTATTATTTTGATGGACCCGATTTGGTTGTGAAGGCTATCAAACCGATTAACTCGCTTCGAGATGTAAGTGGAACTTGTTCATAAATACCAAAACTGAATGAATAACTAAGCGAACTAAGCGAACTAAGTGAACTAAGCGAACTAAGCGAACTAAGCGAACTAAGCGAACTAAGCGAACTAAACTAAGCGAACGCGTTTATGTTTCTTTGGATGATTGCTTCAGGTTCGGATCTCATATGTCGACTGCTTCGTCCCACGAAAGGTCCGCCAAACTTCACTACAGTCTCGTTGTAAGTTAATAAATCGTCTTGACCTGCAATGTTAGGATGCTCTAACATTGTGTCGATTGTTATTTTATAATTTCAGACTTCTTCCAGTGTACTTGCCGGCTTTGTTCGGATACTACGGTTGTAAGTAAATTTGCCAGGATGACCATTGGCCAGGAATGAACAGAACAGAACAGAACAGAACATAATATAACATAACATTACATAACGGAACATAACTGAACGGAACAGAACAGAACAGAACGGAACGGAACAAAACAGAATGGAACAGAACAGAACGGAACAGAACAGAACGGAACGGAAAAGAACAGAACGGAACAGAACGGAACAGAACGGAGCAGAACAGAATAGAATATGGCAGAACAGAACGGAACGGAACAGAAAAAAACAGAGCAGAGCAGAACATAGCAGAACAGAACAGACTGTAGCAAAACCGAGCAGAACAGATCGGTTCAGCAGAACAAGGCCGAATTTTTTGTGCGTATAGCTACTATACTTTTAACTGGAATGCGATTTAGGCTGATATCTATTCGGTTCGCTGCATCACCACGGGTTGCCCCGAGCCAGTTCCTGCCAGCCAGGATTTTTCCGGTCGTTGTGGTCAATGCGGCTCCCTCAACGGCGCTTGCAACTCATTCTATCGTCGAGCTTTGGATTTGGTGTTGAAACACGAACGCTACCAGGAACTGAACGACTCTTCCCAGCTCCAGCAAATGATTCTCGAGGCGCAAACCTACTTTCATCCCCGCAACATGTTGTACGGCTTAATCTGCGAGCAGCTGGGGAACCCTGAAATGGATGAAACGGCGGTAACAACCAAGGCCGACTCACAGAGGGCGCTGCATTACCAGCAGGACCTCCTTCATAGCTTGCGGTCAGTTTGCGTGCGAATCACGAATCTTTTACAGGAATTTTTTGAAATTTCAAATTTTTTAGTTAAATTAATTTTAATAATTAATAATTTGCCAAGATGTTTATAATTTTTTGTATTGCACAGGGCTTTCTACTCGCCATTCGACACTGTGATAGGGATAGCGTGCTTAACCGCGGGAGAAACTGCCAGTCAGCTGGGGAACCTTTCAGTTGCGGAGAAACTTTTGCGTGAAGCGGTGGAGATCTTTGCGCTGGTGGATTCCCCAACGAGACACCTTTACCGACTCGCACAAAGGTTGCTTCAGTCTTGCCAGCCGGAATCGATATGAAAAGTAAAAAATACAGCGATGATCTGGGCTGCGTCTTCGCTTTTGTTTCTCACTGCGCAATTGGCAGTGAAATTGAAAAATGATTATTTGTTGAAAAATGATTTATAAATAATAATTTATTTATTTGTTAATACGCCGAAGAAAAAGAAAAAGGAGCGTCAAAAACCTCCCTGATATTATTTTTCGTCCTGTGATTAATTCAGCTCATCAAACGAATCACCATGGAGACGAAGGAACCGGAATCCGAAGCGGTTGGTGAAGAAGCGGAATTTTGACGTGCTTTTTACTCCCTGCTGCATTTGCCGGATTTTGGTTGACCTTCTATAATACTTGTTTCCTGTGACTAATGATTCGACTACCGGATTTCCTAATTCGTTCTGAATAAACGAAGTCGATGGCCTCTCTTTGGACTTAATAAGTTGTCTTTCCGTTCGCGTGTGCAGTTCGTTTACCGAATCAGCTTTGCGCGAGAGTTTGAGAACGAGCTGTAAGAAATTCGTCAGATTTTACATCCTCGAGTCTCAGGAGGAGGCCACGAACCAATACCTTGCATGTCTGATCGACTGTGAGTGACATGGACTAATCAATCTGCAGCTAAGATAACAATTGTCGCTGAGGGTAAAAATTAAAATGACACCCTACTAACCCTGCTATCCGATGGAAAGATCGCCGAGTTAGAGTGACGAAAATATAGTTCGTTAAAAAGCGAACAAGTCGGCCAATATAAGTTGTTATTAGTTTTCGCCATCTCTACGTGACATATTCCTCATCAGTTCCAACGAAACCAGCCGGTCTAAAAGGCAAGAGCTAATTTTATCACTGGAACCGGAACCGAAACCGGAACCGAAACCGAAACCGAAACCGAAACCGAAACCGAATCCGAAACCGAAACCGAAACCGGAATCGGAGCCGGAACCGGGACGGAAACCGAAACCGAAACCGGAATCGGAACCGGAGCCGGAGCCGAGACCGAGACCGGAACCGGAATCGGAATCGGAGCCGGAGCTGGAGCCGGGACCAAAACCGAAACCGGAATCGGAACCGGGGCCGGAGCCGGAGCCGGAGCCGGGATCGAAACTGAAACCGAAACCGGAACTGGAATCGGGGGTCGATGGGTGTACTCCTTCAATCTCGTTAATCCATCACAACAGCGCAAGGATGTATATGCTTTAGACAGCTGTCACGGACGACTCATGGGTTCTCCACTTGCAAAGAAGAACCTTCCGGATGCCGTCTTGAAAGAGCTTTGAGCTGGCCCAGAAAAATACCTAAAACCGGACAAAAAAGTCTAGGACAAAACTTCAGATCGAAAACTGCTCGTCCGTTTTCGTTTACCGGATTCATGGCGCTGAAACTCATAATGAGCCAATGCATGCCCAATTGCAGGGCGAAATGGCCGGCGTAGTCGTCAGCGTAGAACGCCATCACCACGCTCGGCGGATACATCGTCAGGCAGTGCCAGACAAAGGAGAGGAAGAGGGTGCGAGAAATCTCCAGTCGCCGCTGGACATATCGTCCCTTTTTCTCGCGCACCTCACCGTAAGTCTTGGCCATGATCAACAGGTAGCAGACACCCGTAACCGCGGTCGGAATGTACACCGCGAACAAGGTGGAAATCAAAAGAGGATACTGACCCAGCCCTGTCTCTACAAATTGGCAAGCTCCGGAGTCCGGATTCCGTCCCATCGCAATGCCCAGTTCGAGGGTAGGGAAGATGTTCACGCCCAAGGCCAAAATCCACGGTGACACGATTAGACCGACTAAAAAAGAGGAGAAATACCTTGTGTGAACCTCAAATCGCGCTCAAATTTCTTTTTATTAAACAAATTCAATTACAGTTACAGACTTTGAAAAATTTGAGTGACGGAAAAAGTTCAATAGAGAAAAATGAAAATACGCCTAGAAGATTCCGTTTCTCAACTTTCCAATTTCTTTCTCCGTTGAATAGGGAACCTTTTTTCAGGGAATCAGTATTAATTTTGGCTGTATAAAGAGGCATTTACCTAAAACTGGTTTCCCGGTTAAGACGGTGAATTTTTGTGGCCAGACCGTGGCGAACAGTCGATGGATCGCCAGGTTACTCGAAGCGTACATTCCGGCTGTGTAGACGGAGTAGACGGACAGCGGTTGGAACTGGCAAAAATACCTCGGCAGGCGATGAAGGGGTCCGAGGTAGATGGGAATGGAAAAGATGGGTTGGACCACCGCGGCCAGGTAGAGGTCGATGGTGATGCAGTGGACGATGAGGGAACAGCTGGAGGAGCGACGAAGGGATTTGTGCACGAACATGACGAGGAGGAGGACGGTGTTGGCGACCGTGCCGAAAGCGTTGGTGAGGATGAGTCCGACCAGCCAGCTTAGCAGTTGGACGTTCTGAGAGTCAGTCGGAAATTCCACTGAGAAATTAAGCGACATTCTTCATAAGAAGGTGCGCTGGAAAGTTGACTTAGGAACTGTATAATTTTTAACAGAGAGGAAGGTTCCTCAGGATGCGCATACCAGGACAGGATTAACTGGAAGTGGATGCCCCTGGAAGTCGGCCTCAATCTTTCCGTACTTCAGCAGGTGATGATTGACGGTGGGAGCAGCAGGGTGTGTTTACAGATTGTAGATATGAGAATCCCTCACACAAGATTGGCTTCGTTCGGCTCCAATTCGGTTCATTCCGAAAGAGGATTGGATGGGCAACAGCACTGATTTGGCTCCGATGGATTTTTGCGTGTACAGGATTTTTAAATGGGAATTGTTTAACAATGCTTCGACTACTGTCATGGGCTTGAAATGTGTTATGACTTCAGTGTGGTTCACACTTGACCAGCGCAAAATTCATAGAGCTCTCAAATCTTGGCCCAGTTGCGCCGAAATGATGATCGAGAAGGGCGGTCATCATATTGAACACATTTTGAGTGGACATAAGAAGTTTTAGTATTTATTTTGAAATTGATAAAAATCGGCCACAAACAAATGGATCGGCCTCTGTACTGTTAGTAGATTTAAATTTTCCATCCTCAGCATAGTGTACATCATGGTACCTCTTTGGGTTATATGTGCAGTATATATATACTGTAATTGATAAACTCGATCTCGGCAAGTTCCGTCAGATTGGGATTTCCCATTTTCCATGATAAAATGTTGACGATCTTGACGTGCGCGAAAACCGAAGGAAGACTAGCAAAATCGTTCAATTATTGCAGCGCTAATATTTCTCTGGACCATAATCCGGTGCTGCTTAATCTTCCAGGTACCTAGGGCGAAACAAAGATTACAAACGGAAATTGGTTGGGTATTCAATTTCCTGTCAGAGTCGTACGGATGGATGGATGGAAGGAAGGTCGATACTCCCATGACAAGAGCTGCGAGAATAGGGAAGCTTACCTCGGGTCCCCATCCACTCGAACTCGTCTAGCTAGCTATGCTTCCTTAGAGTCTTAAATTCCGTAATCTCCCGATGTCAAGGGACACTTTTTTGCCCTACCAGTTAATTTGATCCACCCCGAATCTTATCTGTTCATCACCGTTTGCTAATGTTTACCTACAATCAATCAATCAACTGATTCAACGTGTGCGTCAAGAAATTCCACTTAATCAATCAATCAATCACTGCCAAAATGGTCTTAAATTTCAACCAATCACGACACAGTGAATCCGACTGAACAGTCAACCGATGTCTCGAGGGGTGGGGCTTAATTGTCCCTTGAGATCGGGTATTCTGCTTGGAGACTGGATAACATCAAGAGAAGCTTATTTTTATTTCGGTGCATATATAGGCGGAGTGTTACTATACCGAGATTGCTGACATCAGGGAATGAGCAAAACTAAACTAAAAATCTTAGCCAAAAAAAAGGAGACGAAATTAAACATTTTCAATCAAGAATTTTTAGTTGACTAAAAAAACGACCCGTCGACTCTTTTTCGTTTCGCTATCCGTGCTTTCTACTGACTAAGAAAAGAGTCTCGCTATTGACGTGATGCCTTGTTCGAGCGGAGGAAATTATAGGGAGTGTTGGAAATTGAATGAAATGAACTCATACAGCCAAATGCGCCTGTAACGCCTGTGAAATTCCAGATTTGTATTATTAATAATACGATTCTCTCTCCGTATATTAAATAAGGAAATGCCCGGGACTGTTTGCTACCGCGGTAAACCCGGTAGCACCGCCTCTGCTATGCCCACCAGATGGCGCTGTTTGTCACTGCACAATCAACAGTTGTGTGAATTCCTCTGTCTTTCGTGCAGTCTCAGCGCGACCCACGGGACCCTGGGACCCTGAACCCATGGGCCTCACGGGACCCTGGGACCCTGGACTCTGTATCCACGAACCACGGAACCCTAAGACCCTGGAACCCTGGACCCACGGAACCCTGGGACCCTGTATCCACGAACCCTGCAACCCTGGGACCCTGGACCAACGGGACCCTGTACCACGGAACCCTGGGATCCTGGAACCCTGGACCCACGGGACCCTGGGACCCTGGAACCCTGGGACCCTGAACGCAAGGCTGTTTGATCAGCTTGCGAGAACTATAAGAGTCTCTCAAAATGGCCCCGATCATCGCCAGGGTACCATTATGTGATGTGGGTGTGTGTATTCCGCCCAGGAGGAAAACAAAGCCACGCATTACTCATCGAGAGAGAATCTAGAGAGCAATTGCACCTTGACAGCTCGACGCTCGAAATTTGCACAAACACTTTATGATTTTTCGGGCAGATGAAAAAACCGGTTCCCGCGCAGTCTGCGCGGTCTTACGCGCTCAACTACATGTACTGTTAGTTGTGAGTGATCTGAATCATGCAAAAACCATCACCATGCATTCCTGCGGCGACACTGAGGCGTCGTACGAACCGCCGACGTGTTTCTCGCTCCCCGCAATTCTGTCCGCAACTCCGGACAGCCGTGCTGCTCGAGAGAGCATCACAACAAGCGCCCCCGGATGAAGTTGAAAGCACTGAAACGGACTGATTTTTATCATACAATTTTACTAAATTTAATTTTTATTTATTAATACATAATTTATTTTATTTTATTTTTATTGTATTTATTATACGATTAAGTTTTAAATCTCCTATTATGATCATGCTCTTATACTCAAGCACACTCAGCGTAGGCGCGTTGCTGTTAGTGGGAGGGTTCTCCATGGGCTTCCGGAAGCGGCGACCCGAGTTAGAGCCGTTTTCTATGACCCAAACCAGTCAGACGAGACGGTTGTGTTTGGTGACTTTTGTGTGCATAGACCGGCTTGCAGTTCTCGCCCCCCGCCCGTCGCCGTATCGATCGTGCCTGATGCTGAGTGAATGTGGTAGTGTGGTGTGAAATTTAGTCGTCAGCTTTTCCATCCATCCCCAACGCCATTTCCGTCGGTTCTTCGCGTCCCTTGACCGTTCGTCAACCGAAATTCCCGCATCAAAATGCCCGCTCGATATCGTCTGACTTACTTCAACGGACGTGCGCGTGCCGAACTCATCCGCCTGATTTTCCACACCGCAGGTAGAATTTTTATCCCGCTTCCCTTGCTTGATTGATTGATTTCGGTTACCGTTGTCTGATTAATTCCGTTGCTTGATTGATTGATTTCGATTACCGTTGCTTGATTGATCCCATCGCTTCCTTGATCCCCTTGCTTGATTGATTGATTTGATTACCGTTCTTTGATTGATTCCATTGTTTGCTTGATTGATTCCGTCGCTTGATTGATTGATTCCGTTGCTTGCTTGATTGATTCCGTCGCTTGCTTGATTGATTTCGATGACCGTGGCCTGATTGATTGATTTTAATTACCGTTTTGGTATGTCTGTGATGTGTAGGCGAGGAATTCGAGGACAACCGAATCGACACCGGTAAGCAATGGATATTTTGCATTCTTTCAGTATAATTGTATACGTACATGCGATTTATGTATATTCATATATGTTTTATATAGGCTCATGGGGACAACTGAAACCGAGTTTGTACTTTCACAGTTTCTGATAACGTACTTAACGTTATCACGTAACGTAACGAATGCCGGTGTGTGTTTTGAAATTGAAATATTCGCGCTGTTTCCAGACACTCCGTTTGGTGCCTTACCCATTCTGGAGTTCGACGGTTTGGCACTGGCACAGAGCCTGGCGATTGCTCGTTTCTTGGCTCGCGAATTCGGTGAGTCCGCTCACGAAAAGGTCCAGTTGGTCTATTCTTGCGCATTCAATAACTAAATTTTACTGAGTACTGATCTTTTCTAAATACTAAATATTACTTCACAAAATAAAATTGTTAATTCTTTTCACATTTTTTTTCACATTTTTTTTTCACATTTTTTTTTCACATTTTTTTTTCACATTTTTTTTCACATTTTTTTTTCACATTTTTTTTTCACCGTTTTTTAAAATTCGTTTGCTAGTTCTTGTTGTAAAAATCAGGCAATTTGTTTCAGGCCCAGTTGTCTAAATTCTTTGTTGGTTTCAGGTATCGCCGGGAAGGGACGTTACGAGGAAGCGGTGGTGGACAGCATCGTCGACACCGCCAACGACATTCTCGGCGACATCATCAAGATCATCTTCAACGAGGATGACAAGCTCAAGGTACATGCCAATGACGGTCCGGACTCGTTTTATTTGTTTGCCCCTGCGTCATCAACAAAAGTCAGCGCGCTTTGTTGTTTGTTTAGAAAGAAAACCAGAAGAAGTTCGTTGAGAACATTTTGCCGTTCACGCTGAACAGTCTCGAGAACATCTTCCACAAGCACGGCAAGGGCCAAAGCTACGCCGTGGGCAATGATGTAAGCTCCCCCATCCGCCGTATCAGCTGGCTCCATGTGAAAGCCAAACGCTTGGAAATAAATCCCACCGGCGGACCGTTTTATGTCTAATGTTTATTTACCCACGTTACACACTCACACTCCGCACCGATTTTCGTTGCAGTTGACTTATGCCGATTTGGCGATTTTCAACGCGGTGAGTGTCGGCTTGATTCATTCATCCATCCCTTGTAGGACCAATTGTCGGGTACCCACGTACCATCCCTTGTGGGACCAATTGTCGGGTACCACGCACGACCCCTTGTGGGACTAATAGTCGGGTACCCATGTACCATCCCTTGTGGGACCAGTTGTCGGGTACCCATGTACCATCCCTTGTGGGACCAATTGTCGGGTACCCACGTACCACCCCTTGTGGAACCAATTGTCGGGTACCCACGTACCACCCCTTGTGGGACCAGTTGTCGGGCACCCACGCACCACCCCTTGTGGGACCAATTGTCGGGTACCCACGCACGACCCCTTGTGGGACCAGTTGTCGGGTACCCACGCACCACCCCTTGTGGGACCAGTTGTCGGGCACCCACGTACCACCCCTTGTGGGACCAGTTGTCGGGCACCCACGTACCACCCCTTGTGGGACTAATTGTCGGGTACCCACGTACCACCCCTTGTGGGACCAGTTGTCGGGTACCGATCGGTATTTGGTTTAATTATTTCCTCGGCTGTGTAGTTGGATCAAGCCGTGCAGGCCGGGATCGTCAACTGGCAGTACTTCGACAAGTACCCCAACATTTCCAGCTTGCTGCGACGGCTGGAGGACACACCGGTACGAAAAAATATGGAAACATTCTGAACTATTTTTTATTTTTATTTTCTCAATAAAATAATCAAGCTGAGTATGGCCTTGTATTCCTAATTTTTTCTTATTGATTTAAATAAAAAAAGAAGAGAAAGATAAAGAAAAGTATTACATTCCTGTTTTTGTATTTTGTTTTCCCAGCGTCTGGCCGGGTACTTGAAGACTCGCCCGCACACTCCGTACTGAACAGCGGAAAGGCGTCGACTTCTCGCTTGGAATTCCCCGGAAGCTGCATTACCAACACTTCACGCACCCAAGGGCATTTCGACGAAAAAAGTTACCGCCGGCAAGAAAATGATTGACCAGACTGCATTTCTTCCATTTTTCGCTATTTTTTCTATCTGCGTGGGGTATTTCCGACTTACCAGCACATACATACACGCATAAGCAGTTTATTTGTGGGTGGAATTAATTGGCCTTTCACCGCGCCTTCAGTATAATGAAGCGTGCAATATATTCAAAGCGTCGTAGATAGTTTTTCTCCCTCTCTCGCCCTCTCTCGCCCTCTCTCGCTCTCGTCGATTAACGTTCCATTCTTGTGATTCTTTTTTTCCGTGTGTGCTCTTACAGACATTCTACTGACATGCAGATATATATGCAGCTACAGTTTATTTTTGGGTGTCGTCCGTCCATCCGTCGGTCCGTCTGTCGGTCCGTCTGTCGGTCCGTCCGTCTGTCGGTCCGTCCGTCTGTCGGTCCGTCCGTCGGTCGGTCGGTCCGTCTGTCCGTCGGTCCGTCTGTCCGTCCGTCTGTCCGTCTGTCTGTTTGTTGGTCCGTCTGTCGGTCCGTCCGTCTGTCGGTCGGTCCGTCTGTCGGTCTGTCGTGTAATGGGTAGGAATTATTTTTGCGGCAAAATTCGACCAAGACAGCTTCTGGCGTTATGGGAGAAAAAACAAAGGCAGAAGCCGCTTATTTTTCAAAGCGAGCTGATGATATAATACATGGTTCGATGACAATGGCGGCCATTACGGGGTATTTTTTTGCGGCGAGGAGGCCGACCATCGGAAGGCGAAAGAATGCACCTGCTTATTGATTATGGCCAAAGAAAGCCAAAG
>LRSR01000279.1:0-17890 GCA_001579985.1 Hypsibius dujardini
GTAATCGTCACATCTCATCGAACTTTTCGTGTGGAAGGAACGTCGATTTGGAGTGCCGGGAGGCTGAACGTGTAGAGTGTTGACCGCGGAGCGCAGGGAAGAATTACTGCAGTTTTTCAATAGCATTCCAAAGCGATACTGTGGTGGTCTGTTTGTGAAAACCTCAAACTAGTATCTAGTTTTTTGTTTTATCCGATTCCTCCACAGAGAGTGAGAGATAGATTCTTATCGTGACTTCCCTATTGTACCCTTTCTTTTCTTCGAAACGTTTAACTACGTCAGTCGGTCCGTCGGTCGGTCGGTCGGTCAGTTGGTCCGTCAGTTGGTCCGTCAGTCGGTCCGTCAGTCGGTCCGTCAGTTGGTCCGTCAGTCGGTCCGTCAGTCGGTCCGTCAGTCGGTCCGTCAGTCGGTCCGTCAGTTGGTCCGTCAGTCGGTCGGTCCGTCAGTCGGTCCGTCGGTCGGTCCGTCAGTTGGTCCGTCAGTTGGTCCGTCAGTCGGTCGGTCCGTCGGTCCGTCGGTCGGTCCTTGCCGTTTTGATTCTTTTCTTCCCCCTTATTATTTATGGTTTTTGATGTTTAATTTCGCCTTTTGACGAGTTTCCAGTTTTTCCTTTTTCCCGGCATTCTCTCTTGATTTTCAGTCTCAAACAATAAAACACTGGAATAATCCAGAAAAAAGACAGCGGTCATTTCACCCAGGTTTTTCGTCGATTCGCAATGATGGGCCGATTTCGTCGGCAGATTGCTCGTCGCAGTAAGTAGCCGCCGAGTTCAGCACGACAGACGGCTTTGTAGAACTCGCAGTCGGATGAATGGACCGCCCCGACGTCGTCGCAGATCTTGAGGTGGGCCGCGGCGATGGGCGTTTTCCGGCAGCCCCATGAGCAGGACTGTCCAGGCAAGGCTCCCGGTAAAATGGGCATTCCGCCGTAAACCGAATTGAACGTGGGGTCCGGCTCGTAGGGGCTCGGTCCAGCCGGGGCGACCCCGTAGTTGCCTTCTAAACTCGAGCAAGTCAAAAGAGACAAATCATCGAGCGGCAGGCAAAAACTTCAATTGGAGGACCTTGAAAACCATCTCTTGTGAGGTACCGAAAAGGATCCAAGACCCACGAAGCATAATTCGCGCTGAGGTGAAGAGATCTACAGAAAGCACCGGAAAAGTTCGCTCACCATTTTCGGCGGCCACAGGAGCATTGGGATCGGGTGTGTTGCAAGCCGTCAGATGTTGCGGATGCAGAGCTGAAATTGCATGAAGAACAAGAGGGTCTGTGTGAAAAAAAGGTCTTCGGCAACGTACATTTTCCATCGCGTCCCATTCGCTCCATTACACGCGTGTCGATCGAGGCAAGACAAATCTGTCTAGATCTGGTCAATCAAGGCAAGACATGTCTAGATCTTGTCGATCAAAGGCAAGACAAATCTCTCCAGATCGGGTCAATCAAGGCAAGACAAGTCTGTCTAGATCTGGTCAATCAAGGCAAGACATGTCTAGATCTTGTCGATCAAGGCAAGACAAATCTGTCTAGATCGGGTCAATCAAGGCAAGACAAGTCTCTCCAGATCGGGTCAGACAAGGCAAGACAAGTCTGTTCAGATTTGTCTGGAAACTCACTCGGTTGAGTCAGACGAGCGCACATGAAGAAGCACATGTTGGAGTAAAGTTGCGTGTCGGACGCGCAGACCGGCTCCCAAATGTGGGGACAGTGACAGGCCGTTGTTCCTGGTGGGAGGAGACATTATTCGGAGCTCTTACACATGCCGCGGGGAGAGAGAGATGTTCATGTCGGACGTGGGTTCTTACCCGTCGCTGCGCTAATGAAGATTATAACGTGTATTGGGTGGCAGAACTGTCGCATCCTTCCAAAAAATATCCCAATTACACACGATCCGGCTGAATAAATCAACTCCTGGGAATAAACCGAGTCACCGAGTCGCCCTAACTCCATGCACTCGGATATACTTCGACCAAGAGCTCAACAGAGAGGTAAGTGCCAGGTACATCACCATCAACCCGTCGAGTGACAACAACGGCAAGGTGCGAGACAAAAGAGCTTCCGGTCCGACGACCGCCCACGAGCTCAGTTCAGTCAAAGGAAGCGCAGTTCATGAGAGTTCCTTGGTGGAGAGACTAGAAATGGGCGCCTGGCCCTGTCACCCCATTACCGACTAATCAATCAATCAGTGACCGATTCTTCTTTCCGGACGCAGACTGGAAGAACATGGTGCAAAGACATGACAAGCAAAAGGATCGGGGAGTGAAACAAGCCGAGAAACAATTGAAAACGGCTGAGTTACACGCAACAGTTTTTATTAGCGGGATTTCATAAAAACAACGAAAACCGCTTCTTCTTCTGCGGCTCGACCGACGTAAACATGCCCTGAATGTCGGAATAACTGGGAAACGCAGACAGTTTACCGAGGCACGCAACTGACGGTTTCGTGCGCAGCATCCGCTCAGCCACCCGCTGAATGTCTTCCGCTGTGACGCTGTCTATTTGCTCCAGCAGTGTTTTCGCGGTTTTTCGGTGACCGTACGCCAGCACTTGCCGTCCAATGTCCTCAAAGATCACCGGACGCGATTCCAGCTGCATCATTAGCATCGAGGAGAGTTGCGTTTTGGCGCGGTTCAATTCCTCCTACGAAGAACACCCATCAAAACAAACTGTCTGTCTGTCTGTCTGTCTGTCTGTCTGTCTGTCTGTTGTCTGTCTGTCTGTTTGTCTGTCTGTTTGTCTGTTTGTCTGTTTGTCTGTCTGCCTGCCTGTTTGTCTGTCTGTCTATCTGTTTGTCTGAATGTACCTCTCCAACGGGACCAGCCATCTGCTGGAACTGCTCCACCACCGTGGCGACCATTTCCGCGACACTCTCCGGCGGCGAACTGGCTAGTATGCAAAACAACCCCGAGTCGATGTAGGAATGGTTGAACGCGGTGGCGCTGTAGAGGTAGTGATGCTTATTGAGGGCGTTGGTATACAGCCGCGTGTACATCCCCTTGCCCGGCCCGCCGGCGCTGAAGGAGCCGCCCCCGCCCATGAGGATGTTGAGCACGCAGAAGGGAACAAAATCATCATCCACGTGGGAGGAGCTCTGGAAGCCCAGTGCAAAGTGCGCCAGCTCGGGGATGGTGGAAGGGCCCAAAGCCGCGCTGGACAGGTCCTTCTCGATGCGGACCTCTCCGCCGGTGTACTGGGCGACGGACGCGTCGGCGGGCAGCTTAGACGCACTGGGAAGAACGAGGGAGGGGTCTTCCTCCCAGACGGCCTTGGAGGAGCAAAAGTATTTTTCGGTGCTCTCAATGAGGGCGCCGTGGTCGATGCCGACGCCGGCGATGACCATGCGGGAGGGTGTGTAATATTGAGAAAGGTAGGAGAAGAGGGTTTTTCGGTCGATTTTGTCGACGTTTTCCGGCGGGCACAGTCGAGGGAGTCCGAGAGTGTTTTCCCGATACGCAGCCTGAAAAAAGACCACAAGTGTCTGTCTGCCTATCTGTCTGTCTGTCTGCCTGTCTGTCTGTCTGCCTGTCTGTCTGCCTGTCTGTCTGTCTGTCTGTCTGCTTGTCTGCCTGTCTGTCTGTACCTTGTGGATCATTTCTGTCAAGAGGGAGTCCTGCTCATAGCGCTTGGCCAGGTCCTCCAGATCGAACTTGACAGCCTGACGAACCTCCACCAGCTGAAGGACAAAAACCAGGTTAATTACATCAGAAATAATGAAAATAAAATAATGATAAATTAAAGTAGAAAAGTTAAACGTTCATTTACACTTAAAAAGGCCGTACCTCTTTCTCGGAGATCAACATCTGTCGGGAGATGTCATTGAGAAGCTTCACCACCGCATCGTAGCCTTGCGACTCGACGGAGGAGGCGTAGACCGCCGAATCGCGACTGATCTGCGCGTCGCAAATGCCGCCGTACTTCTCCAGGTACTGCATGATGGCGTCGCGGCTGGTGAAATTCTTGGTCGACTGGAAGGCCAGCTTTTCCAAAAAATGCGATATCCCACTCGGATATGCAACCTAAAATGAAAGTGAGAACGATCCTTTCAAACACATCACACGTTATTTAAACAACACACAAATCAAGGCAATCAATCAAGCGACCGAAAAACCCAGTGGCACAAATAAAAATATTGAATAAATGTAACCAATCAATCAATCAATCACGCGTGTTCATGCGAAAATGCCGTTCATCCACTATTCAATCAATACGGCAATCAACTGTAGACACCCCACTTCATACCGCGTGTAATAGCTAATCAATCAATCAAGCATGTCGTTTCATGTAGAAATGCCGTTCAATCAATTTTCAATCAATACGGCAATCAAGCGTAGACACCCTACTTCATAACGCATTTAATAGCCAATCAATCAATCAAGCATGCAACTTCATAACGCGTGTAACAGCCAATCAATCAATCAAGCTTGCCGTTCCATGTGGAAATGCCGTTCGTTCACTTTTCAATCAATACGGCAATCAACCGTAAACACCTTACTTCATAACGCGATCCGGAGTCGATGAGCATGCCGATGGTGCAGAATTGGCCGAATTTCGGCTGCGACGCCACGCGAATGCCGTTCGCGAGGCGTGTGACTTTGGTTTCCTGCTGATCGCGCTCGGACACGCTGGCGTACAACGGCGGAGGGAAGTCAGGCAGCGGCTGGGACAGCGGAATTTCAGTCGGGGACTTTTTGCCGCCGTTGATGGAAGAAGAAGAAGATTCCGCCGGCGCGGTTTTCGTCCCGAAGCGCCGGAAACAAGAGCGCAGATTTAGGGAGCGGCCGAGGCGAAACATTTTTCAATCTCTTAAAACGCAAATGGAGACTGCTGATCATCTAAATAAATACTGGGAGAAAAATGAAAGATGATGAAATATTCCTGAAAATAAAATTTGAGTAAAATCAATTCAAAGCTTTTGCCATCAATCAATCAATCAATCAATCAATCAATCAATCAATCGATCAATCAACCCGTTCGAAATTGCATGTACCCAACTAACCCGGACGTTCGCGATTTAAATCGGGTTCGCGTTGATAATGTCCAAGCGTTCGAAACTTGTCGCCCGTTCCATGTGAACGTCGTTTGCGTTCAATAATAACCATGCATCTGTGTAAGAAACTGCAGTGCAATGAACATTTTCGTCCACGTTCGCCGTCGTCGGCGTGTGTTCTCCTTTTCCTCCTTTCCTTATAAAGACGTCGGACGGAGTGTATCAGTACTGCTCCAGCAACAAGATGTCCACTCTCACAACCGTGAGTGCTAGTGCCATGTCTATGTATGAATGACTATCTCTCCTGTTGCATGTCGGTCTATTTGGCTGGCTGGCTGCCTGGAATAACTGTTTGTCTATCTCTGACTCTCTGTCCGTCTTTCTGTTGGTCTGTTTGTCTGACTGCCTGTGTATCTGTCTGTTTGTTAGTCTTTCTGTCTGCCTGCTTGTCTGCGTGTATGGATGTCTGTCTCCGTATTTTTGTATCGCTGTCTGTACTACATACATGTACTGTGACTCTGTTTCTATCTATATACCTGTATTGGGTATGTCTGGCTCCTAAGCCGTCGCTGAGAATTAGTACTGTATTTTCGCGTTAGACAGGGACAGTCGTACAGGAGTGGACCGTGTGCACGGCTGTGTGCACCGTACACACAGCACAAGCGCCGCGTGGCCGATTAAACTTTCCACAGCTCGTACGCTGTCCCTGTCTAACGCGAAAATACAGTACTAATACTCGCATACAAATCATGACCCGGGTGTGGATGATGCTGATTTTATCCGTTATTGCTTCTGTGTCAGGTGTACCTGCACCACAATCTGTTAGGCAAGACGATGAGGCTCCTGTCAGCAATGTCGAAAGAGACAGACAGATAGGCAGACAGGTCGACAGACCAACAAGCGGGCTACTGAGTGGCGCACCCAGTTGAATGGTCCAAAACGATTGAACATGCGCGGGAACATTTGTCGGTTTTTTCGATACTGTCTGACCAATGGCCCCACAACAAGGGGAAAGTCCCTCCTCGTCCAGGCCAGAGAAGAAAACCTTTGGAGGAAAATTTTCAGCCCTCACCCACGTCTTTGTGCAGCTTTTATGGAAACTGATTTACTTCACAAAACGCGCTGCGGCTTCAAAAGTGCGGATTTGAACCTTGCTTGCGATTGGATTTTGGGTTATTCTTGCTGGCAAGTCACAGCCGTTTTATCCGGGTTACCCCTTCTACAGCCCTGTCATTCAAATTCTTATCGCGATTGTTTCTCAGGTTGCTTTTTTAGAATAAGATATAAAGTTTTGGGACTAAATTTTTTTTAAATATCTATTTGCCAATTTCTGTCTATTTATCTATTTATTTCTGTTTTTGAATAAATCAAAACGGAGTGGCTATTTCACCCCCCCCCCCTTTGGGGCCGAATAGATCCCCGGCTATTTTACCCCTCCCTGAATACACAAGGAGGGGCCCAATAGCACCCCAGCTATTTCACCCCTCCCTAGGGCCGAATACCCAGCTATTTTACCCCTCCCTAGGGCCGAATAGATCCCTGGCTATTTTACCCCTCCCTAGAAACTATTTTACCCCTCCCGTCCGCTGTCTGTCTGTCCGTTTACTCTCCGTCTGTTGTCTGTCTGTCTATCCGTTGCCCGTCTGTCCGTTGTTTACGCCTCCACTCCACTCCGCCCGTCCGTTTATTTTCCGTCCGCTATCTGTCCCTCCGTTAACTTTCCGTTCGTTGTCTGTCCGTTCGTTTATTTTCCGTCTGTTGTCTGTCTGTCCGTTGTCCGTCCGTCCGTTGTCCGCCTTTCCGTTTTCCGTACGTCTGTTCTCCGTCCGTCCGTTGTTCGTCTGTCCTTCGTTGTCCGTCTGTCATCTGTCCATCCGTTTTCGGTCTGTCCACTATCTGCCTGGTCGTTGTCTGTCTGTCCTTTTTCTGTCTTTCCGTTGCCCGTGCGTCTAATGTCTGTCTGTTGCCTGTCTTTTCCGCCGGTTCACTGTCCGTCCGATGCAAGTCTGTTTGCTGCCTGTCTCCTCGTTATCTGTCCGTCCGTTGTCCGTTTGTTGCCCTTCCGCTGTCCGTCCGTTGTCCGTCCGTCCGTCTGTTGTCTCTCCCTCCGTTATCTGTCCGTCCGTCTTCCGTCCGCCAGTTGTCTGTCCCTCTGTTCGTTGTCCGTCCGTGTTCCGTCCGTCTGTTGTCTGTCCGTCTGTTCGTTGTCCGTCCGTTTTACTTCTTTCCGTCCGTTGTCCGTCCCTCCGTCCTTCTGTGGTCCGTCCTTCCGTCTTCCGTCCGTCTGTCGTCTGTCCGTCCGTTCGTCCGTCATCCGTCTGTACAATTTCCTCCGTCTGTCCGTCTGCCTTCAGTTGTCCGTCCGTTTATTGTCCGTCCGTCTGTTGCCTGTTCGTCCTTCCGTCCATTGTCCGTCCGTTGTCCGTTGCTGTCCAGACGGACGACGGACGGACGGACGACTGAAAGACGAACGACGGACGGACGGACGACTGAAAGACGAACGACGGACGAACGGACAAAGAACGGACGAAGAACGGACGAAGAAAAGACGGACGGAAGAACAATGGACGAAAGGACGGACGGGCGGACAACAGACGGACGGAGGGATGGGCTACGAAGGGACGGACAGCGGACAGACGAACGGAAGAAGAGCGGACGGACGAACAACGGACGGGCGAAGCACGAACGGACGGACGGAGGGACGGAAAACAGACCGACGGAAGGAAGGACAACGGACGGACGGACGAGGGACGGTCGGACAGACGGACGGATGGACGAAGAACAGGCGGACAGAGGGACGGACGAAGAACGGACAAAGAACAGACGGACTGAGGGACAACGAACGGACGGACGGACGGATAACGGACGGATGGACAGATGGATAGATGGATGGACGATTGACGGACGACGGACGGACGGATCACGGAGGGACGACGGACGGACGGACGACAGACGGACGGACGACGGACGGACGGACGAAGAACGGACAAAGAACAGACGGACTGAGGGACAACGGACGGACGGACGGACAACAGACAGACAAACGGAGGGACGAACAACGGACGGACGGTTAACAGACCGACTGACAACAAACGGACGGATAAGTGCGGCGGGACGACGGACGGACGGACAGACGGACGGACAGACGGACGACAGAAGAACGGAGAGACGGACAACGGGCGGACGACGGACGGACGGACGACGGACGGATTGACAACGAACGGACAGACGGACGAAAAACGGACGGACAACGGACAGATTGATAAACAAACAGCGGAGGGACAGACAACGGAAGGACAGACAGACGAAGGACGGATTGACAATCGGGACATCGGACGGAACGGACACGGACAGACGGACAAGGAAAAGACGGAAAACGGATGGTCAGACAACAGACGGACGGAAAACAGACAGACAGGGAACTGGCGGACTCACAACAGACGGACGGTCAGACAGACAACAGACAGACGGACGGACAACAGACAGAGGGAGGGACGGACAATGGACGGACGGATAACGGACCGACAGACAACGGACGGGAGGGTAAAATAACTTCCAGAGAGTGGTAGAATAATCTGGGACCTATTAGGCCCTAGGGAGGGGTAAAATAGCCGGGGTGCTATTAAACCTCTCGTTGTGTATTCAGGGAGGGGTAAAATAGCCAGGGTTCTATTGGGCCCGAGGGAGGGGTAAAATAGCTGGGGTGCTATTGGGCCCCATACACTACAAGGGAGGGGTGAAATAGCTGTAGTCAAATCAAAATGTAATTCGTTAACAATGAAAAACCGGTTTTTTTCCCAGTATTTTAGATATATTTCAAGTAGATTCTAGCTACATCATTCTAACCAATCTTTTTTTGCGTTAGCAGCCGGCCTTGGTCCAGCATCCCATAGGTGGTTATGGAGCGACTTGCGGGACTGAAGAGAGCGCCACGCTACAGCGACAAATCGAAGACCGACGCGTCACGAAGACTGACAGCTGACCGATCTGCACGACGAAGCGAGTTCGAAAGAAAAAGCACAACTGCTAGCTGAGAAACGACTATTTGAGGACTTGGCTGAAGGGGCGCGAGAGAAAGAGAAAGCCCGACTTCTGGCTGCAAGTCGCCTGAATGAAGACCGCAGCACCGAGGATAGGCGCTAGCAAGATCTCTTTCGACGACTCTCTTCATGTTTTGCGGTTGCTGGAAAGTGAAATCAGACGCCGCGGACAAGATATTTATTCATTGATTATTGTGGCGAAAATTTTTGTACCTCGTTTGTACCTTGTACCTTGTCATTATTGTTTTTTCAGTAATAGCTGATTGAGTTGATTGCCTGATTTGTATCAATCCTCTGATTGGTTGTTCTGCTTTGGCATCTTAATTTTCGCGCATAATGTTCCTTATAATGTCACATGAGCCGTGCTGACGGTCATTTGACACTCATCACATCTTACGTTGAGGCTTTTTTGTTCGAAGGGACTGGCAAGCGGAGATAATCAGAAATCCATCAGTAAAGAGAACTGGAAATGCGAAACAGATTTTATCTGAAATTACCTACCGTATTCCCCCGATCTCAAGGGACACTTTTTTGCCCTACCAGTTAATTTGATCCACCCCGGATCTCATCTGTTCATCACCGTTTGTTATTGTTTACCTACAATCAATCAATCAACTAATTCCATGTGTGCGTCAAGAAATCCCGCATAATCAATCAATCAATCGCTGCCAAGTTGCGCTTAAATTTCAACCAATCACGACACAGTGAATTCGATTGAACAGTCAACCGATGACTGGAGGGGGTGGGGCTTAACTGTCCCTTGAGATCGGGGGAATACGGTACGTGTTTACTTGAACGTTATTCGAACGGCACACCACTAATATAAATCAATTAGACAATCAATCAAGCGACCTAATAAAAAGAATAACGAACATCATATTAATGCGATTGACCAATGAAGCATTTCTAGAAGCAGGCGAAAACCCACATGAACATCGGATCTGCGTAAATGCTAAAAGGAAAACAAATGAAGAGAATTTGAAATACGAGCAGAGAAAGAAAATCAGTTGTACAAACAAAAATGTATTGTAATGTAGTAACCAATCAATCAATCGATCACGACGTTTCATTTGAAAATGCCGTTTGTACATTATTCAATCAATACGACAATCAACCGTAGCCACTCCACTTCATAACAGGATCCGAAGTCGAAGAGCATGCCGACGGTGCAGAATTGGCCGAATTTTGGCTGCGACGCCACGCGAATAAAATATGATGAAATATTTTTGAAAATACAGTACGAGTAAAATCAATTCAGCCTCTTTGCGATCAATCAATCAACCCGTTCGAAACTGCATGCAGCCGACTAATTCGAGCGCTCGCAATTTAGTGCGGGTTCGCGTTGAAATGTCAAACTGTTCGAAATTTGTCACCCGTTCCATGTGAAGGTCGTTTGCGTTCAATAATTACCGCGCATCCGTGTAAGAAACTGCAGTGCGTTTAACATTTCCGTCCACGTTCGCTTGCGAAGCTTTGAGCGTTATGAATTTAACGCGCGTTCAGGATTCTAAACGAACGGTCCCAAAAAAAAAATGACGTGTCGCAAAAGCAGATTCCCGTTTTGAAGTTCTCAGTTGTTTGCAGTTCTCTTTCCACAGTTCAGCTTCCACTATTTTTCTGGATCTGGTTTGTATTTAAACAGCTTGTGCATAGAAGGATAATCGGATCAGTCGGGCCAAACTCAGAAATGAAGCTTTTCTTGACGTGGACGTCCTCGTCGGCGTGTATTCTCTTTTCCGTCTCCTTTTTTGCTCTTCTGGATTCATGTTACGGCTATTTCGTCACTGTGGAAGCCGACAGTTCGGAATGCTTTTTCGACAGAGTGAAGACAGGTACGTACGAGGGATGCACATGACTGGAATGTTTAATTACAAATTGTGCCCTTCGACGATTGAAACTTTTGTGTTGCGTTGAACGGTAGATTGATGGATTGACCGTCGTGTCGTCGTTAAACAATCAACTCTTCAATCAACGCACCAGCTTACTTATGTATTGACTAATATCTTAATAGTATTGACTAATATCTATTTTTTCCCAGTTCGGTGACCACTTGAGCTTTTTTTTACAGGAACGAAAGTCGGACTGACGTTTGAAGTGATCGAAGGCGGTTTCATGGATATCGATGTGCAGGTTGGTCACGTTGGTGGAGTTTTTTTGCGGTCGTTATAAAAAAAATTGAAATGGGTAAAAAAATCGCGTTCGTGTTGAGGATTTTCTTTTTCATTTTTTCCTTGTTTAAGCTTGACAGCGATATTTAATTAGGTGTTGTAGAAGTAATTAGTATATTTAATATTAAGGAAAAAATTGATTTAATGATCTTTGTGTTCTTAAATTTGTATCTTCACTTTTTGTGCTACAGCGTAACGTTCAATCGGTCGTTTATTCGAATGATCGCTAGATTGATGGATTGATTGATTATGTCGTTTACAGACTGACCCAATTTCCGTTCGGTTTTCGTTTCAGATCAGCGGCCCAGACGGAAAGGTGATTTACTCTGGTGAGCGGGAGACAAATGGAAAGTACACGTTCGCAACGACGTCGGACGGAGTGTATCAGTACTGCTTCAGCAACAAGATGTCCACTCTCACAACCGTGAGTGCTAGTGCCATTATCGAAAGAACTCTTCCTGTCTGTCTGTCTGTCTGTCTGTCTGTCTGTCTGTCTGTCTGTCTGCCTGCCTGTCTGTCTGCCTGCCTGCCTGTCTGTATGTATGTCTGCCTGTCTGGCTGTTTGTCTGACTGGCTGTCTGACTGTTTGTCTGTCTGTCTGTTTGTCTGTCTGCCTGTCTGTTTGTCTGTCCCTGTATGACTTTGTTTCTTTCTTATCTCCAAAGAAAACCATCATGTTTACTATGGACATTGGCGACGCACCGGAAGCGACCAAATCCAGCAGCCCCGAGCAGCAGAATGCGGAGCACGAGAAGCTGGAGAACATGGTGCGCGACCTGGCGTCCGCCCTCACGACGGTCAAGCACGAGCAGGACTATATGAATGTGCGCGCTCGGATCCACGCGTCCGTCAATGAGAACACAAACTCTCGGGTGGTGATGTGGGCCGTCTTCGAGGCGCTAATCATCCTCGCCATGACCATCGGTCAAGTTTTCTATCTGAAGCGCTTTTTTGAAGTTCGTCGGGTTGTCTGATACGTTTTCAAGGTTGAACCGTTTATTGGAAGTGACACTTTTCCTTGAGTTAGTAAGTAGCATGTTCACCTTGTTACGTGGAAAATGTGATGTTTCAAGTGAAGGAGAGGCGTTTTGCAGAACATTTGAAATTGGAAGTCCACAGAAATACAACCTGAGTCATCCTTATTACACTCAATCTATCACGTTTTCCGTTTTGTAACTAGAAAGCACGTTGACATTTCTGGCGCTCCGGATCAGCATCTCATTAGTATTATACTCCCACAAAAATCATGACCCTAATGGGGATGGCGACACTTTTGTCCGCTCTTTGAATTGTCTCAGGTGAACCTACATCGCAATCTGTTGGAGAAAACATAGTGGCTCCTGTCGCTTTTGGCAGTGCTCTTACACCAACTAAATCGTTCCAAGGGATTCCTTCGACATTATATTCGTTTGGAAAAGTGTTCCGTGATCGCAGACCTCTGGCGAGTTCGAGGTCTGGTACATATTGTATTGTACAACGCAATGCAACCCACCATATCGAACAAATAGACAGGCAGGCGCGCTGGTAGGCAGACTGACAAAGAAACAGATAGGCTGTAGGGCGGCGCCACTAGTCCAAAATAAGATTGAGCGGAAACATTTTGCGGTTTTTTCGCTTCTGACCAATGGCCTTAATGCAAATTTAAAACCTCTCCTTATCCACGCCAGAGGTACTCTTACAGATGTTTTTGTGTAGTTTCATTTTGACTTCAAAATTTTTTTTGAGAAAATGTCTCCCATAATTTTCTTCACTATTTTCTTTGGCTTTTGCGCTCCCATAGCTGGCCAAGGGTATTATTATCTGAATCAAATCACTAATATATCACTAACATCCCATTCAACTCCATTTCTCCGTTGCAGAACCAGATCTTACCGTCGAATCCCATCGTCGGAAACCTTTATGTACGACACTGTATTATTGCAGAACCATTGATTGATCGATTTGCTGCGCTGTTTGCCTGCTTGATTGACTGATTGAATTTTTGCGCTGTTCGTTTGCATGATTGGCTGTTCGCTTGATTGGTTGATTGAACAATTGTTGAATTTATCAAATTTATTTTTCGCAACAAAATATTTTACCTTGTTGGCTGTGAAGAAATAAAAAAGAACAATCATTAGCGTAGCCGTAAGGCTTGACCGACCAATCCGAGCAACTTTATAGTGAGGGATGAACAATGTATGATGGAATCAAACTGGCTGGAACTTTGGCAGCCAAGCATCGGCGTTTTATTTAAATATTATTTTTATTTAAAAGAAGCTATTTTGTTTTAAATATATTTAAAGTATATTTTACTTAAATAAAAAAAATCTTATTTGAACAAGACTAATCGCGGCCAAACATTAAAACTGAAACCGTTTTGAAACGCATATTGAATGACGCCAACACAAGTGAGAATTCAGCCGAAAATGTCCGAATTTATTATTTCCACGGGAACATACGAGTAAGTTTGTAGTAGAGAAACGTGGAAATAAATGCAAAATGTTTTGAGTTGGGAAAATATTTTCCATCACAACATAAGTGGTCAAAACCTTGCGCTAACCATTTCAAGCACTTTAACTGGGAACTGTGTACAACAGCCTTGCGTCGAACGAGTTTAATGGCTTAACTCGGTTAGCGCGTGTATCGGGAATTTTGCGCTCTACGGCACACCACACGCACATACAGTGAAAGTCCTGAATGACGTCATAGTGTCGTTTCTACTTTATTGTCTCAAATAGAGCCCTGCGCGGTTAGAAAAAATTGAACCGCAGCCCGCACCGCGACTTATTTTCTAAACCGCGGCCCGCACCGCACCGCAGGCAACCCTTAAAACCGCACCGCCGCAGCCCGCGGGCTGGCACCCTCAAACCGCAAACCGCACCGCTAATTTTAGAACCTAATAAAATATACGTATACAAATACGTAAACAATACGTAAATACGTACATATTTACGTACATACGTATACGTCATGTACGTACTTTTAATGTAGCCCGTTGTCCAGGGATTTGCTGCTGTTTGCATCAGCGAGAATAGAATCAAGCAGCAGCGGATGACTGAAGATCGGCGTCTCAGTGAAGACCGACAACTGCAGGAGTCGACGGGAAAAGCGGTAGAAGAAGCGAGGAAGGAGGCAGAAAAAACGGCGAGGAAGGCGGCGGAAAAAGCGGCGGAGGAGGCGAGGAAAGAGGCGGAAAAAACGGCGGAGGAGTCGAGGAAGGCGACGGAGGAGGCGAGGAAGGCGACGGAAGATACGAAAAAGGCTGTCACCCGAATCTTGGAAGATCGTACGATTCAGGACCGCCGTGCTCACGAGGATGCAGTCCGCGCTCAAATGGGTTGTGCGGCTCGAATTTAACGCCGGAGTCCAGGCTTGATTGATTGTTTTAAGTTATGTATACCGTGCTTGTTTTTGGGCTCCAACGAATACTTGATTGTATTATGTTGCTGCGATGCCTGAAAACTCAATGAGTCAGTTGATTGAGTCAGTTGATTGGGTCATTGAGTGCTTTTCTTCTTTTTTGTTCGCTTGTTTTGTTTTTATTTTGTCTGCTCCTCTCGTACGTTTTCCGTTGGGCGGCCACGACACATGTATTCACTCAATATTTTTACATCTTAATGGGATCTGCTTTTTGTTCAACGAAGTCGTAGAGAATCGTGAGATGTATCAATTAAACTGAGCTGCAAATTGAATTGGCGCGTGAAGACTGAAGCTGCTTTACGACCGCTGATTGATGCATTTCGAGCATCGATTGATTGATTGATTGATGAGTCGTGAAGACTGAAGCTGCTTTACGACCGCTGATTGATCCATTTTGAGCATTGATTGATTGATTGATGAGTCGAGGGTATTTTCCGCATAATAAAATATCTGCTCCTCCACTGGATTCTTCACTCCTCCTCCGAACCTTTCTGGCATCTCGTGCTTCCATGACAGAGACGTTTCCATCCCATGGAGCAGCACAACAGCAGACCTTCACCCACCATAGCGGAAATAGGGAAGACGCCATCATGGCTGAATCGTCCACCGAACATCGTCCCCTCCTTCAACGCGCCCCCGACGGCGCTCACGGCCAGCAGACTTCGAGTCCGCCGAAGCCCACCCGACTGGATTATGAGAGTACGGTTGCGCGGGCGGAGGTGTACATATCGGTGGAGCCGGAAATGGAGCCTGATGACGCTTCCTTGACTGGGAATTTGACGAACTGCGATGGTGAGACTTTTTATAAATATCTTTTTTGAAATGCAGTCGGATGGCGAAAAGGGTTTGCTGCTCGAAAAAGTGAAAGCAGAAACGAGGCGGGCAGATGCTAAGAAATTGTAGGAAGGGTTTTTATTTTTTTGCCCAATCCGAACTAATCAATACAGCAATCAAGCACAAAGTCAACTGATATTAGTTTTATCAGTCAAGCAGTCAACGAATGGCCTCCCATTCGGAAGGTTTTTATCTGACGATCTGCGAAGTGAAATTCTTTGTAGTTTTGCAGCGTCACTGGATGCCTAAACCGTATTAACGCGGATAATCAGGTTACATTGCAGGGGGGGGGAGAGTTTTAGGTTTCTGTGAACTAACCAATACATCAATCAAGCATTGATAGGGTTAACCAATACATCAATCAAGCAGTAATTAACCAATACATCAATCAAGCAGTAACTAACCAATACATCAATCAAGCAGTGATGGAACTGACCAATACATCAATCAAGCAGTGATGGTAGCTGTGCTGTATTTTATGTTATGGTTGGATCATCCGGCGAATGATCAACATCTTTGAAAAATTATTTGATGCGACTGTAGCGAAATAAAGTTTTACACCTTAAACAAACAGGTCGGTAGATAGAAGGAAGATAATTATTTTTGATATGAGTCTGATTCATCAATCAATCAATCATTCAATTCTACTGACTAGCCGATATTTCTTTCTCTTCAGGAGCTCCTTCTGGCGACATCAGGAGCTCCCAATACCAGCCGGAGCGCCTGAAAACGGTGCTGGCTTTTGGTTTCATGTCATTCTGCATGTTTTGCACCACTTTAGCCCTGGCGATCGTACACGATCGCTTACCGGATACAGGCCCTCTACCGGACGTGGTGTTTGATTGGGTTCCGCAGTATGATGTCGGCCTGACGATATCGGAATACCTACTGGTCTGCTCCGTTTGGATGTCAATTTTTCTCGTTATCTTTCATCGATACAGGTTGGTAATCATTGCATTATCTCGTACCGGAGATCTTTTGTATAACCAGATTTTCATTTAAGCCAGCGTCGTTTTGCCTGAATGTCTCTGTCTGTCTGCTTGTCTGTCTGTCTGCTTGTCTGGCTGTCTGTCTTGTTGTCTGGATGCATGTTTGTCTGCTCTGTGTTTGTATGTATGTTTGTCTCTCCATTGGTCAGTTTGTCTATCGATCTGTCTGTCAATCTGTCTGTCTTTGTTCTTATCTATGTGGTGCTTGCTTGTTTATCTCACAGCTGGTCGTCTGTCTGCCTGCCTGTCTGCATGTATGACTGTGTTTCTGTCTGTTTGACTATGAGTTGGTCGGCCTATGTGTTTGTCTGTCTGCATGTCTGCATGTATATCTGTCTGTTTGTCTTTGCAACAGTCTTTTTGGCAGACTTTTTTTCACGTGCCTACAAGTCTTTCCTGTGGGCGGCGAATGTCCTTACTTTACTGTCTGTCTGTCTGCCTGTCTGTCTGTCTGTCAATCTTTCTGTCTGTCTGTCTGTCTGCCTTTGCTTCATTATTTTTTCTCATCAGGTGGATCATCTTCCGGCGACTGTTTATCATCATCGGGCTGCTCTACTTCGGACGGAGCATAACGATGCTGGTGACAGCAGTTCCTGTGGCAAATACTGATTATTATTGTTCGCCGAAGGTAAGAGCCATAACGACGAGGCGGAAGCGACCACCTCCTTGAAATCCTTTGCGCCTTTCCCGTTTCAATAAAATACCAAGAACTCAGTTGGGTAGTACCCCATGCACTAATACTGTTCCGATGATGTGATCATAGCTGAACCACACGTCGGCCTTGGCTATACTCGAAAGGATCGGCAAGCTAATTGGCGGGTTGGGACTGTCCTTCAATGGATTGCATACCTACTGTGGAGATTACATTTATAGGTAGGCGGAACGTGGCTCGGCAGATAGACAGACAGGCAGGCAGACAGTAAGACAGACAGACAGGCAGACAGACAGACAGGCAGGCAGACAGACAGACAGACAGACAGACAGACAGACAGACAGACAGATAAACAAACAGACACAGATATTCCTGTGAGTTATGTAACTACTTGGATTCTGTTTAAGCGGACATACCTGTATGCTGGTGTTGTCGGCTCTCGTTATGACGGAATGTAAGTGTGTTGTTTATCATCATTGTCGTGGTAGTGAAATCTGAAATCTGGTTCGTTGTAGACGCGCCAAGGAAACTCATTCCGATTGTGGTCCTGTCCTACCTCTTTGCCGTCACGGGCATCGTCATGGTGTCGGTATCGCGCGGCCACTACACTGTTGATATAATCGTGGCGTATTACATCACCACTCGCATTTTTTGGATGTATCACTCCATGGTGGCTAACGCAAGTTTGAAGGTTAGTGAGCAGTCGACATGTATGGCTTATAAGTGGAGCAACTGGGTTTGGCATTTCAAGATTGGGACGGGCGACAGACAGCCAGCCAGACAGCCAGACAGCCAGACAGCCAGACAGACAGACAGACAGACAG